>JAOVYX010019542.1:0-18330 GCA_035668315.1 Drosera spatulata | reverse complement strand
TAAAAAGTGGGATTATTGGAACATGTCAGGAATTCAAGATAAAGAGCATCAACCTTTTTCCACAGCTACCACCAAATTGCTCCACTGCAGTAACATGTGGTGTTCAGGTAACGTGATGAATAACTGACGAATATTACTCTCTTGTTGCAGCTCACTAGAGACCCGTTCCTGTTTATTGGAATTATGATTATCTTCTATCTTTTTCATGTTTATTTGATAAGAGAGATTTGGTTGAGCTAAAGAAGTATTTTTCAGCATTCTAGGGTACAGAATATGCTGATAGGGAGTTTTGAATAAACTAAATTAAGACTCATTGACTGAATGACTGTTCTTCAAATGTCGGCCATTCTTGGTCCGCTTTATTTGAATACTAAATCAACTTTCCTGAATTGACCTTCTGAAGCTATCTCTTTTGAAGTACACTCGAGTCAATGGTAGAGTTTCTATTGACCGAAGAAGTATTTTAGTAGTGTTTTCGGATTCTAGCCGGTAGAAAAGTTTGAAGTAAAGCTACTTTGGATTCGTTGGTTTTGTTGATTCAATGTTTCGTTTCGATTTTTTGTCCTTGTGAGCTGGATGCAAATGCTTCATATGTCGCACTTGTGATTTACACAGAACTCTTGTGATTAAGATGTACTAATTTCTGGTGTTTTGGCAGCGAAACATCAAAAAATCTTTGAAATGGCTGGGCAGCTTCGTTTTTTGTGACATCTGTGCGTTGATTGATTGGCTCCTGTAATTCCCTTAGTTTTTGTGTTTCTGCCTGTTAGTAATAAAGTAGCTACTGATGATAGGTACGTGCTTCTGCCGTGCTTGTTCCTGAGGCATGCGATCTTCAAGGCTTTGAAGACAAATACCTGTTTGCCTATTCAGTCCGCATGTCTCTTCTCCCTGATGGATGTACTGCTCATGGATGTACATATAGCACTTGCCAACTGTTTCGGAGGCACTGGATCGTCCGTGCAAACGAGAATGTTGTAAATGATACCAGCGGAGAAGCTGTTATAGGGCAGGTAATGCCTAAATTTTAGTAGCATGGCATGCTGCCCTTGCTTTGAAGTTGAGCTTCATGACATTTTCTCCTTTGCAGTACCCTCTGCTGTTTCCAGGCGATAAAGAATTTGTTTATGAAAGCTGCACCCCTATAAAGTCCCCTGGTTCCATTGAAGGTTCCTTCACCTTTGTTCCAGGAAGGTATGTCTCTGCACTTTGTGGTTCCAAGTACACCCTTTAATTTATCATTTTGTGACACTCCGTCGTGTTCACTCTTTTTCGTTTCATATAATTTAGAGTGTTCTTTTATCGTTAGGATATTAAGCTATATCGATTTTTGAAACTACCATCCCTCGTATAAAAAGATCCTCGTTTCGTCAAATCTTTTCAGCTGTCACACTCCGAGTTAATTCTGCCATATAACGACCTATCTGTTGTAGGAGTTAGGTGCTCCTCCAGGGGATAGTTCTTGTCTGTATCTCATTATTCCAGTCTGTTGTAGCTGCTTTCCTTATGTTTGACATTACTGGTTATCATGCTCTGTTCATTACGCAAATAATTCTCTTTTTTTCATGTGATTTCAAGAGTTCTGGATCCACGAGGTGATCCTTTTGAGGCGGCTGTGGCACGCTTTCCCCTTGAGATACCAGAGTACATATTCTAGCGGCACACTGACCTTGGAATGATGCATCTGTAGATCTCATAACCGGCTTTCTGTCTGACTCATACTAGGGAAAAGCACCTGCTGTGATGCAAGGAAGGAAAAGACTGACTTGTGATACCATGATGTGTTATATTTCGTGTAATGAAGTTATAGTAAGCGTGATGTTGTGTCGTCGAGATTCACTGCATGCATATGCACGCTAATGCTGTTTTTTTTGAAATCTGAGTAGTCTAACAACTCCAGGTTTGTTCTGGCGTATTGTTATGTAAGTGTGAGGAGCGTTTAGCGCAATGTGTAATGCCAAAGAACAAGGACGAGACGTTTTCTGTTTAGAATCTTCCGTTTGTGAAATGTATTAGTGAGAGTTTTTATGTAATGAAAACTTGCTTTCTCATAGTATCTTTTGTTGATGTTCCTCGATGGCTTGAACTTATCGTGGAATGGCCGTACGGTTCAACGACGACCTGGCTTTGTATGTTTTTGTATATTATAAATATTTTGGTTTATTTTATGATTTATCTTTGAAGCCCAAACACCTTTCCACGGCTAGGCTACAGTATTTATTAAGATATGATATTATATTAGTGGATTTTTTATCATCTATCATTAGATCTAATGGACTTAGGTTTATTATCCGTTCTAATTGATGGTAAAATTATTTTCTCGACAGTATCCTTCAGCATATCATTCAACCCTACTCCCATTACTACAAGTATAGATATTGAGCCGGGAAAAAAAAAATGCAACTCATAAAAATAAGATCGGAGCAAAATATTGCAGATTTATGGAATGGATAGAATTTTTAGGAAACATGAAAAGAAATGCTCCTATGGTTGACAATCTTTGGGATTGCTGAGATATAAAATCGGTCGGAGGATGGATATATGTACTCTGATCGACCGATTGGCAAATATATATTCCTTCCGTTTCATAATAAATATCATAAATTAATCGATATGAGATTTTATTTGTGTGTTGAATTTTTATGAAATTTGATAAAAAAATATTTTTTGTGGAATTTTTATGGAATTTGATAATAGTGTGGTTTACTGTAATAATTATGAGAGGAGATAATGGAAGTAATGTACCTTGGGTACGAACAATGGGTCTTGAAAATGGGATTATCGTGATTATTATAAATTCTACAAATTTCAATGCTTCTAAGTTAGCCAGATGTTTTCTTAGTTGTGAAAGAGAGAAAATATAAACTTCCTTCGAATTTTGTTGAAGGTTAGTCCGTATAAAAAAATACCAACATAAAAAAAATAAAAATATAATTATCCATTCGAGTTACAAGGTGTACCACAATGTCCAAATGATGTCATGTGGGGGTTGAAAATAGTATGTGGTTTTCATAACCATGACCTTCTAGAGGATTTTGATGGACACGAGTTTCCTTCTAAGCTTAAAGTCACACCAAGTAGAGTTTGTGGTCAAGATACACAAAAACTGTAACGCCCGTAATTTTTCTTACTTAATGATACATATGATATCATTGTCGCTGGCCCCAGTACTTCAATTAGACAAAAACTATACTTCTTGCCTTAGTCATAAAAATTAAACTAAATTCACTTATACATTATTAGTTTAGAAATTTTTGATGCTCTCAATCATAACTCAGAATATCACATTTACAGCAGAATTTGTATCTCTTTCTAAGATCAGAATACCTTTCACACATAAGTTACATCTAGCATCAAATCTTAGGTCACACTTCTCCTTCAAGTCTTGCTCCTGCAACAAAAAGAAGAGGAAAAACACAGAAAAATAGTTGCCGTGAGCTATAGGAGCTCAATAATGTGTCGACCCCCTTTCCAGAGGACGCACGAGAGAAAAAGAAAAGAAAAGATAAGTTGATGACTTAGATCATATATTTCAGTACTCTGGAATCAACACACCAGTCAAACAGAGCAGATTAAACGCATGGATCATCTACTCTAACATATTAAAATAAACACATTACTCAAACAACACAGATTCATCAAGCAAGTATCGAACCAAACAACACCACCACACCAAATATACTAAACTCCAGTATGTTTCAAATATGTTATTGGGAGCATACTAAACTCAGAGTGTCTGTATGGACCTGAAAAATTTCATATAATTTAATTTTATGATAATTAACGTGAATAGTAAATTATCTTACGTTATAATTTATTTTGTGGGGCTAAAAGACTTGTTTGACGATATAATAGGGAAAAAAATATAAAATATAGATGAAATACAACCCTAATACGCAAATATGAAGACAAACGCTCTTAATACGAAAATACCGTATTTATACGAAAATGACCTAGACCTAATTTTGGCACTTATTTTTCTTTATGTCAATTTTTACTCCGTCTAAATTAAATTAATTGTCCACTAATTATCCACTAAATACCAACTAAACATCTATTAATTATCCATTCAAATTATTTAAATCGATTTAGTTTTCTATAAATACAAGTTGTCTTCTCCTTAAAAATTTCTTACAAACACAAAACAAAACAAAACACTCCTTACCATGCAAGATTAGAGTTAAGTAAGGAAAGAGAAGAAGGAGAAGTTTGAGGAGTAGAAGAGAAGTTAGGTGGTAAGATGAGTACAATGAGCATCCTTCACCGTTATTAAGAGAAGGTGATCATTTTGATTAGAAATTTGATGAAAAATTATACATTTTTTGACGAATTTTGATATTAATATATATTGAATTATCACATGTCTAGTTTTCAATGAAGTTAATAAATCATGATTCAAAATTGAGAATCTTAAGATATAAATCAAAACATGTAGATATATCAACCTGTAAAAAACTGGTTACAAAGATGACTTTGTGACTGGATATAGAATTATATAATAGAATTTATAATACAAGTCTTATATCACTGAAAAGGTATAGAAGTCTAATTTTCAGAATAATTTACAAATAATTATTTGGAGTTGTATGTAAAGAGTTATGAGCAAATTAGTGAAATAAGGTCAAACTGTCTGAAGTATCAGAAAATATAAACTTGAACTAATTAACTGTTATTATTGGTAAGATTTTATGAAAAAAAAAAACTTCTAATTTATGAAGTCTAGTTTATGTCAAAATTTTATGAAATAATTTTTGAAGATGTACACAGAAAGATAGATTTAAATACGTCCAAAAGTCGTGTTGGACAGAATCTGGGACGTCCATTCCAGAGGTCGGGATGTCCGTCCAGAGGTCAGGATGCCGTCTCAGAATTTTTTGAACAGAGAATGATCGTTTTGACATCAAAACAACTTCAAATATTCACAAATACCTCTAATGATATTTAGTATATAAAATTATCATCATGGACAATCAAAATAAGTATCAAAGGTTTGTACAAAGCTCAACTTTACCTCATAATATTAATATGATGGTTTTCACGAAATACGAACAAATCTATTTAACTCCGTAACGTGAACAAATGTTCATAAGAAAATATATTAATATGTGAATTCTAATATGTTATAGGACCTGGAGACGTTGCATGTTGATATATAAAGGAAAAGTCGAGCACGTGTGTGTGAAAAACGGTGTAAGAAGATAACGTTTAGATTTATTGTGTGTGACAATGCGTATTATTATACCATGAATATAATAATATACATTGGAATTTTTGGACGTAGTCACTAAATGTGGATGTCGTAAAATACTGACTGTAACTGTTGTGTGCCGTGATAAGATGATGTATATGTTTGTATTATGCCTTGATTACTGGTATAAAGAGGATGAGTGAGTAAAAGGAGCGTAAATCCATAATTGATGAGGTAACTCTGTGGTATAAAACCCAAAAGGCATTGTGTCTGTTGTTTGTGTTATACAATGACTTGGTGGTGACATTCTTTTATCGACCCTGTGAAGTCGTTTTGGTATGAGAAAAACTCACTATAGGAGACCCTAGGCTCCGATTTGACTGATCTCTTTTCGCGGATTTCCCTTTAGTTAAAGCTGAATAAAACTTGATAAGTTGAAATTGAATAAGTCTCCCCAAGGATACAATTATAACATTAAGGGTATCTATTGTCTGTCTTCATTGTATTTTTGAGATGATAATTGTGAATGTCGGATTGATATGATAGTTCAAGAGTGCTGGAACAAAGGACCTAAGTGGTCATTTTTCTTTTCTTTTCTTACCTTCTTCTTTCGTGTAACCCCTGGTAAGGGGCCGACATGTTATTGAGCTCATATGTCTCACGGTTACTATTTTTCTATGTTTTTCTCTTCTCTGTGTTTTAAGGAGTCAGAGACGACGGACAGGTGTGATATAGGTTATGGTGTTAATATGCATCTACTGTATTATAATTATGGACTAAGTAAAATATATAATAAATGAGGAGTTTCCGCTGCATTAGATAACATTATTGGTTTATGTTTAAGAGGATTTTATTTATTTCCCTACTTAAATCGGTTGAGTAATTTTTTCCTAGTTGGGGTGTTGGAACTCAGCGACAGTGACGTCATTTATATTATTATGTATTAACATGTTTTGAAAAATCGGGACGTTACAGATTGGTATCAGAGCAAGGTTTTGGTTAAGAACTAAACGAAATCATTTAGGGTTAAGTAAATATTTTATGTGTATTTTGGGGATTAAATGAAATATTTAAACTTTCTTATGCTTATACTTGCTTTTAGTCTTATTCCATATTTTTGGACATTTTATTAAGATAAGTTTTTTTTTATGTTCAGAATGATTAAGGGTAGGAGCCAGGGATTCACTCTGAAGCGTGTTTCTAGAATGGTTCGTTACAAGAGGACTAGAGTACATATTGAGGTGCATCTCCATAAGATTAGGACGGCAGTTCGGGCACTTAAGAGGATCGAGGATACCTTATATCATCCCATATACCAAGTGGAAGCTCTTTTTTGTTCACTGTTAAATTATATTGACATGTGCTATTGGGATCGATTTTATCCCGAGCTATTCCTTAATGGATCACCTAATGAGAAGATGTACTTCATAGGTGGCAAGTGAACCGTTGACTTTGAGTCAGCTGGTCGTAAGGTTGTCTATGCGTACAACCATTGGTGAAGATGAGTCTTGAAGGGAGTTAAGAAATTGAGCTTAATAATGTGGTTTTATTTGTTAAATATGTACTAAGTGTGCTCTTGTGTGACTTTTCTTCGGTGTGACAATTTACGTAGCTATTTGTAATGTGTGTAAGGATTTTGGTGTGGCTATCTATGCACTTATCTTTACAATAAATGCATCATTTATATACTAAATACTATTGTTAATGGAATTTGTTATCTTTATCTTATATTAAGCGCCACGGATATAACTTAAGGGATAATGTTTGGAATTATAGCAATGTTAATGAAAATAATTTGGAATGATATTTTGCAAATACTTAACATATAGGGTGATGGCACACATTGAAAATGAGACCATTCAACCTGAAGGGTCGACGGAATTAGTGGACTATGCTTCGGGAGCTCATCTTGCGATCACAGGAAGGGATCTATGAAGTAGTAAGGGGAGAACAACCCCCGAAATAGCAACCAGCTTACCCTATGATTGTGATGATGGAAGAACTTTTAAGGATCAGGAGGAAAGTAGAAGAACCTACTGAACTTGACACCGAGAAATACTTCCAGAGACTTAATGCATACTGCCCAAAATGGTTTACAGGAGATAATGATCCGACGGTTCTGGAGAACTAATTCGGAGATATGAAAAAGCTCTACAAGGTACAGGTTATCCCGAGAAACTGAAGGTCAGCTTCGGGGTATATTTCTTCGAGGGTGAGACTAACAATTGGTTGACCACAGTCGCAGAAAGAGTTGAACTTCCTAGTTTTGATTGGGAACAGTTGAAGGAGTTGATTCGCGATAGGTATTATCTTGAGTCTCTGAGGGACCGGATGAGAGAGAAGTTCTCTTCTTTGGAGTAAGATAACATGAATGTCACAGAATATGCAATAAGATTCACAATGCTGCAGTGATTTGTGCCTTCGTTCTATAGCTCGAAAGGTGAAAAGAAACGAAAGTTTCTGAAGGGCCTTAACTGGAGGCTCAAGACAAGTTTGTTAACCCATACATTTGTTATATTTTATTTATTTCTGTACCTAAACCGATCAAGTAATTTTTACCTAGTTGGGATGTTGGGACTCAACGACAGTGGCGTCATTTGTATTATTATGTATTAACATGTTATGAAAAATCGGAGCGTTACAGTGTCCCATTTATTACTGTTATATCCTTTTCCAACTCCAGTCATTTATACGTTCATGCATATTTTATCTCGCGAATGTTTCAAATATGTTATTGGGTGTATACTAAACTCAGAATGTCCCATTTATTACTGTCATACCCTTTTGGTATGACAGTCAAAACCTCCGTATCAAACAAACTGAGACAAAGACAGTGACACGACAGATCCCCAGTTCAAATCTCACGCATTGTTGTACTTAGCAGTTCACTTCAGACTCTGTTAAACTTGTCATCATATCAATCACACAGAGATGAGAGATAATAGATATCCTCAATGTTATAATTGTGTTCTTGACGAGACTTATTCAATTTCATAAGTAAACTCTCTCTTCAGCTTTAGCAACATGGACATCTGCGAAAGGGGATGAGCCAAACCAGAGAGTAAGTTCTCCTGTAGTGAGTTCCCTTTATACCAAAACGACCTCACAGGGTCGATAAAAGAATATCACCACCATGTTACTGTATAACATAAACGATAGACACAACGCTCTTTGTGTTTTATACCACGTAATTTATGGAAACAAGACATATGATCTATCAACTTCATTAGAAACAAGACATATGAGGCTTCAACATATATTAAAATCAAAATTTAGCTCAGAACCTATTATATCCCACAAAATTTCTAATCTTTGGAAAGCTCACCCTCACTTACCACGTAGACGGATGCCTTGTGAAGTGTTGCATGTTGATACCAAATCCTCGTCGTCTTGATCTTCTCCATGGTTCTTGTGTCTTCTTCACCTTGCTTTTCTCTATGAAATCAAGAGAATGGTGAGAAGAGGAGAGGAAATCAAGATGAGGATGAAGAGAGTTATGATGAAAATGATGAAGAAGTTGGTTACGAGAGGTGGAGAAAGTGATGGAAGCTAGGCAAAGTAACCAGGATGGGTTTAGAGGTATAGAAGACAAGAAAAACAAACCAATCAGTTATATTACATAATTGTGATAGTAATATTTAGTTCACAAGATTACAATTTATTTTCAGTAACTAAAATATAACAAAGTCACATTACATATTATCTATGGTCAGCTTCTAGTAAGCTTTCATTAAGTAAAAATCTACCAGTTTAGTTACATGATAACCAGCGTGAGATAGCTACATGCATGCAGTCCTCACTCTACTGGACTCTATCATCAATCTGATGATTTTCTACAAACAGAAAACATAATTCTTGAGTATAAAACTCATTAACCTAGAGTGTATGAGTTTCGTTTGCAGGGCACTCCTCGACTATGACGAATCGATGAGTCCCAGTAAATATTTTCGTAACTTATAGAAAAATATGGGCGTCATATCAAACAGTACTTGCGTTTATACATCTTTATATCTTTTCTGTGTTTTTATTTTTATTACCACGAGTCCCTGACTCGACTCGAAAGACAACTTCAACGACATGACAAACTCAGAGTACAGCGATAGTACGTCAATCGTCAGTTAGGCTACCCATGAGATTATGTTTCCGTTCGATTCAATCCGCACCTGCATATTTCGTGCGTCGTAGTAGCATCATTAATGCATCATACCTCTTGTGTGCTTTCAATGCGGTTCGCGATATCATCATTGAGAAGGACCTCCCGGCAGAGAGTCACCCGTGACCCTGCCACGACGGCGTCAAGCCGTTGCATGTATGCTAAGAGGATGGGGGATGCCCAACACTCCCTGTCTAGTTCCTCGCCCATGACGATGACTCAAAGAATAACGTTTTAACAGCCAACCAGGCTTATTCGTAGAAACAATGAATGATCCCAATAGATCTAAGAAGGGACACCAAGTTTGACCTTCTTCATGACAATTCCAAAGGATGTAAAAATGGTAAAGCCAGACCCAGGGATACCATGCTCAACCTTCATAACATTTTCAATGAAAATGACCAACGATCCAACGGATACAATAAGGGATGTGCAATGCTCCACCTTCACAACTCAAGGACACACATATATATTATTTTATTCATTTTTTGTTATTTAATATCACTAAGATAATGAAACCAAGCCATACATCCCGTGTCCTTTTTATTTAAGCATTTAAGGGTCGTCTTCGTTTATTTCCCCAAAGGATATATATGCTATAATTGTGCGTATTCTAGTCCATTTTAACCCCAATACCCCACATCACATATCAAACATGTAAAACAATCATCCCCGGTCTCGATCCTAAGATCGAGGTTTATTATTACAACCCGATTCCCCCATGGTATATTTAGTATCCTTTTAGTACATAAACCCCGTGATCAAGCATAATTCATCGTATCACCACACCAAGCATACACATATATAACGAAGTACACCCATGGCATTTTGGGATCATAATTAGCATTAAATAGTATCTCATAACTTAATGCATGCACCCATGCATATATTATCGAAACCCTAGTTCAGTTATCGGCTTAACACATCAAGCAATCAAACAAGAATATCATCGTCCTTCTGGCGGTACCCTCCTAATCATAATCATCTTAACACATCATATTGATGAAATGTTAAGCACAAGATGGATCGAGAGGGGGTAGGTTACCTTTGAAGCGTGTTTAACCCTAGTTTTACTTAGGGTTATGGAAACCATTGAAAACCTTAGAACCTTCGGCACCAAATGTCACCACTTCGCTCTCCGATTTTCGTTACAGCTCGTCCCCATCGCCGTCACTATCGGTGGCCGAAAAAGTGGCCGGAATATCGTCGGAAAACTTTGATAAGGTGTTTTAAAGCTTGTTTATGTACAAACTTCGATACCCAAGACACCTGACGTCACCAAGGCACTTCACCTTGCTCCGCCACACTCTGTCACCTTTGGCTGTCAGACTTTGGCCGGAAGTTGGCCGAAAAAGCTTGTTATGGTGTTTTTAAGTTCGTTTACATTCAAAAATCAAAACCCAAGGCACCCAAGCCTTACTACTCTCACTATCTACCAAACACCAGCCCTCTGGACCCGCTGGTGGCCGAAGAATGTCATCGAAAACATTGGTTTTGTCGAAAAACCGTTGTATTAAGTTAGTGCGTCGAAGCTCCAAGGATAATTCACGAGGGCTGCATGGTTGCTTCTTAGTCATCTCGTTCTTGGGGGTCGTTACAGGCTTAGGAAGTGATGACGGTGTTGGTTCGCAGTGGTTGATGGGTGGCGTCGACGGTGGAAGATGATGGCGTGCAATGGTGGCGATATCGAAGGCTGTAGTTGTTTCTTGAACTTGAGATCCTCTCCCCGACTGTTTGAAGATAATGATGGCGTGGTGTTGGCGGTCGAAGGTGGATGGTGCGGTGGTGAAGGGTGTTTGCGTGGAAGAAGCCGGTTTTGGCTCGGCTCGGCGAAGGCGATTTGTGGTGGGGTTGTCGTGTGATGGTGGCGGCGAAGATGGTATGAGGGTGGTGATGATGTGGTGATGGCAGCGTGAAGGTGGTGGTTGCGGTGGCGGAGAGATGTCAGTTTGTTGATTGCGCTGGTGTTGGCAATGATGGCCGACGAAGGCCGATGAAGGTAATGGTGGCGGTGGCGCGACGGGTTTGTGACGGGTTGATGATGATGATGAGGCGCTGGTGGAGATGGTGATGGGGGTGGTGGCGATGTGGTGGCGCGATGGTGGTGTTTTTGGCGAAGACAGAGGCGGTGGAGATGCGGTGAAGAAGATGATGATGGTGATGATGTTGAGCGGGCACTACAAAAAAAAAAGTGTTATTTGCGACGGCAAAAAAATACGACGGCCTATTTCCATCGCAACATGTTGTGTTCAGCGACGGATCCGTCACAAACTACTGTATGGGAAAAGAATATAACAGAAAAAAATTTACGACGAAAAGTCAACATCCGTCACAGAAATATATTATAACTACGACGGATTCCGGCGAAATACTATATAGGAAAAAATTGTTAAAATTTTTTAACAGTGCATGAAGTTAGTGCGACGGATTCTGTCATGAAATCACAGTTTATGCACACTTTTCCCCCCAAATATTTCCTAAGGATCATGAATTTTTTTGAAATATTAAGCGACGGATTCCGTCACAGCTTCGCGACGGAATCCGTCGCAGTAATATAATTACTTAAATTAATCCAAACACTAAATCCTTAACCTAAAGCCTAACCCTAAGGGTTGTTGTTTGCTTCGGACCATAGGCAATTTTCCCGCATATGGGATGCTGTCTGGTTGGAGCATTGCCGGTCGCTTGGCTTGTCCTCATTGCTTGGAGAGGACGAAGTCATTTTACCTCAAGAATGGAAGGAAACATTAATGGTTTGATTGTCATCGTCGTTTTCTACCACTGGGACACCCTTTTCGGAAAAATAGGAGTGGATTTAGAAAGAACAGGATTGAGGTTGCCCCCCGTTTAGGATTCGTAGTGGACATGAGTTGTTTCGAAGTTTTTCAAGGATTCCTACCACGATGGAGCGTTTGTAATATGATCTTTCAACGAATACAATCGATTTCCATAGAAGACACAATTGGAGTAAGAGGAGCATTTTCCGGGAGCTTTCGTACTGGAGCAAACTTCTCATCCGTCATAATCTTGATGTGATGCATATAGAGAAGAACATGTTCGACACAGTGATGGATGTTGCTGGAAAGACCAAAGACAATATCAGCTCAAGGAAAGATTTGGAACTCTACTATAAGAGGCCTCAATTTCACGTGGTTAGAAGCGTTGAAAATTCTGGTAAGCCACAGTTATTGATGCCTAGAGCTCCTTTCGTTTTGGAGAAGAAATAGAGGAAGTTATTGTATGAGTGGGTGAAGGGTTTGCAGTTTCCAGATGGTTATGCTTCCAACTTACGTCATTGCGTTCGAGAGCCTGAGTGGCAGTTAAGAGACATGAAAAGTCATGATTGTCATGTGTTTATGCAGCAATTGATCCCTGTTGCCTTTAGAGAGCTTCTGTCGCCGAATGTTTGAAAAGCGTTGACGCAGGTGAGGCAATTTTTCAGGTACTTGTGTGCAAATTGTATTACTCGCAGTGATATGGACCGGTTAGAGAGGTTCATTGCAGAGATTATTTGCAAATTGTATTACTCTCGTGGAGGCTCAGGATCTCGTGCAGCGTCAGTCTCTCATGGAGGGAGGAGCCAGGATCGATGTTCCGATCCTGATAATGAGATCACTTCACGGGCAGCAGACCCAGGGTCCTCTCAGTTTGACATCATGGCGTCAGTCCCAGGATTTGATGTCTCCTTTCGAGAGCCAACGGAGGCATCTCAACCATCTCCACAGGTATCTACCGTTGGACAGTCATCTAAAGCTAGTAGTAGACGTTCTCGTACATCTCACGGGACACATCTTGATCCTATCAGTCCCCTACATCCTGACACATATTGGCACAAATTTTTTCATGTTTCGATCTTCATGACTTTCTTTCATCTTTAATTTTTTCTATCTTTCCTAATATCATTAACTTTATCAAATCATTTATAGGTTTCATCATAGTGATGTACTCAGAGGGACAGTTGCTTCATTTCAGGCTTTCTATGAGGAGCCAGGATGAATTTTGGAGAGGTCCCATGGTTATTCGGGATCGTGTGTTTGGATATTTTCGGGTATGTGTTTAAGTTTAATTTTTCATCCGTTTATGTTCGGTTTTTTAGTCCTTCTAATATATATAGTTCAAAAGCTATTTTTTCTTTATTGCAAACTTTGTTTTCTTGGGATTCCTTCTTGGACTCCCAAGTACGTGCAGCTTGGGAGGCCAAGTTGGATGCGCGTATTCGGGACTCCGTGTACAGGGCACGACTGGTTCTTCAGGGCTGCGACGACATTGGAGCATTTCCAATCCCTTGGATCAGTGCCGATGTTGGTCTCCGCCTCATGGAGCGATACGGCATATCCCCCGAGATCATGAAGAGATCGAGAATTAACTTAAGGAATCGATCTCAGGGACACGCTACACACTCCTAGGGTTGTGTGTCCACCCTCGTTGTCTCAGAAAGAATGGTAAGTATTTATATTTAAGTTAAATTATTTGATATCGTCTGCTTCACAAAATATTGTCATATTTATTACTTGAAATATTTTTTAGGAGGTTGATTTGAAGAGAAAGGCGATGGAGCTTGAGATCTTCGTGGAGACCCATAAGAAGCCGGGTACTCCGAGCATTGTGGAGGCAATACTAGCGGAAAAATCACTATCTGACATTCCCATGGC
The DNA here is from genome assembly GCA_035668315.1 of Drosera spatulata. Classification (NCBI taxonomy): domain Eukaryota; kingdom Viridiplantae; phylum Streptophyta; class Magnoliopsida; order Caryophyllales; family Droseraceae; genus Drosera; species Drosera spatulata. The sequence goes on along the minus strand of JAOVYX010019542.1, from coordinate 4,337 downwards.
CAACGAGACGGCTACCCGTTTTCGGGTAAGATTTTTAAAGCTATTTATTTCACTACTTGTTACCTTATTATTATAATAATTTTTTTCCTAACTCGTTATTATGAAATTCACAGGATTCATTTTTGGAGCAATTCGCTCAACATCGAGAGTCGCAGGCCAATTCGTCTATGAATCCGGAGGCCTCCCAGCAGCACCTTGCAGTTGCCGCTTCCCAGACATACATCGAGGTCGCAAAACCACAGAAGGAAAGGATCTACGGTATTGGGACGGCTGTCAGTCAGTTCTACCTGAAAAGCCAGCTTTATGCTATCTTCAGGTCACAATCACAGTCTGGTCGTGACTCTGGAGTAATTTTAGAAGAGCATCAGTCATTGCAACTGCAAGTTCTCTCCCAGAATCAAACAATAGAGCAGATGCAGGCTAAGATTGCCTTCTTGATGAGGCAGAGACTGGCGTAGATATGCCTAGATTCCCTTCGGGTCCAGACGATGATTCCCGCCCTCCGGAACAGCGACATCCCGACTTAGCCGGCCATGGACATATGTAGCGTTGTACTAATCACATGTTTATCTTTGTTTTGTATATTATATGATTTTAGAATGCATTTTTTACGGATTTTATTCGAAATTGTAATCGTGAAACAGGTATTTTAGTGCGTTTTTCCAATTTTCAATATTTTTTAAATTAATATTCTGCGACGGGTTCCATCGTAAAATATAACTAAATTCAAAATAAATTATACCTATTATTGCGACGAATTCCGTCGCAACGTTCATGAACTTCTGTGATGGATGCCGTCGCATAATGTGCATTATTTTCATTTATTTAATTGTTATTAAGAAATTAGTTAATTGACTATTTACGACGGATTCCGTCGCAGAATAAATTAATATTAAAAAATAATATATTATGACGGAAAAAGTCAATCCGTCGTAAATAATTTTGAATTTACGACGGATCCGTCGCAATAATGGTTTTAGGATGCCATTTGTTGTGACGGCAAAATCCATCGTATTTTCCGTCGCAATTTACCTCTACGATGGAATTTCTCCTTTTTGCGATGAAATTATTCCGTCGTAAAATGATGCAGTTTTTTATAGTGGGGGAAAGAAATACTGAGGGAGAGAGTGGTGAGTGTGTGAGTGGTCAGTGAGTGCAATCAAATAAAATCACAGGAGTAGCACGAAAAGTTTTCCGTGTACTCCCAGCTTCGACCTCACAGGCTTTAAGGTAGAGTGCAGGTACATTAATAAAAAATTTTTTATTGTAATTTGACTCTACCATAAATGAATGTCTATTTCATAACCTCCGAAGGTGTGGGATGCATGATCAACACTGCTTTTTAAGCATCGGGTCAATCTGGTTTGTTTGTCCTAATAGAAAGCAATACTAATGCTTTAATTCGTGCTGAAGGATTTTCTTTTCTTTCTTTTTTTTTTTTTATAGAAACTGTGCTGTCAAAGCCAGATCGAGCTCGTTCCTTTTTTTGTTGTCAGAAACAAAGAACAAAATTCATCATTAGAATGGATTCCTACTTTCCAGAGGTTTTTCAGCAGTTGCAATAAACCTCTTGATTATTGATGCTCAATCCTCACTTACCGGAACGAAGCTTATTTTGTGGCAATTTCTGTGACTCCTCTTATTGTGTTTCTCCTTATGAGCAGTATACTCAAAATTCTAGGAGTACATATCTAACTATTCATTATCAAAGTATCCAAATTACCGTTTCATAAATATTATTTCCATATGTGGTTGGAATAACAACCAGTAATATTTTAATTAACCGAAAGTAATTTAAATGGTTCTCATCTAATTGATATTTTATATCTCAAGCCATCCATGAACATTGAGATGCAACATTCCTTAGCCAAAACATAGGCTATCTTCAAAATTACAATAAGACTTATTTCAACTGAAAGGTAGAACTCCTCTCTGATTCTGCTTTGGGGTAAAACTTACTAATAACACAAAACATTATCCTACAACCATATCTCTATCTACTACAGTACAAGATCAGACATACATGACCTAAAACCAGTATAACTGATATCATGACATACTGTGCTAGGAAGTCTACTTCCTCTGACGTTGCGTCAAAAACTACAATGATATTGATCACCGCACCACAGAGCACTAGGAACACACCTATTATACATAGCAGAGCAAGCATGTGCATTGTTGCTGTGATTTGTGAGAAGATGAGAAAATTTTGAACCATGAAAGAGTTCATGGGTTTCCACTGCCTATTTATACTAGATAGGATAATACTAAGATAGAGTTAAGATCTAAGCAAAATCTAAGTTTTCAATTCTCATTAATAATATTGGACTGTGAAGTGACTCGATTGTCATGCGTGGGAAAAACTTCTCCAAATGAAGACAAAGGAGATCTAGGTACAATATCTCAATCTTAAATATAACACGAATTCCCAAAAAGTGGTCTCATACGTGGTCTCATACTTGGTTGAGATTCAACTCACATACGTGGTCTCATACTCATACCTCATGTTAATCATATTTTATTTTATTTTTCTCTAAACCGATAAGCATATGTTTACGGTCTTATACATGGTAAACCAACCAACCTTAATAAACCTTGTGGTGTTGCAGAAACTTAAGTCTCAAGAACCAAGTTTAAGAACATACCACATTCATGACAAGTTCTTACCTTAATCCTTAAATTTTTAAGGTTTTTGCTCTATGGATCTTAAGCAATGCTCATTATGATCAGTATTAGACCAATATCATGGTTCTTCCTTGATTAGAGAAGAATAACTCGTTACACTTCAATGCTTTTGTAAGCAACTCATACAAACAAATCTAATTACCTTCTTGTATTTCTCCGATTACAAGTTAACATTTGAAGTGAACGTTTTATAACCCACTGCTTCTTAAATAGGTACACTAATTTGTTAAATTAGCCTTGTGTCATTTTAAGTAATCTTATAGATCAAGTTTATCTCACATTCTTTGTAAGTCATTCCAAGATTACAATATCATCAACACTAAATCTGAGAAACATTGGTGTTGAATAGAAAATTTTTATAGCACTCTCGAATTACAATCTATACTTTGCTTTTATGTGTACGAGCAAGACTGATTTCTTATTGGATCATTCTCTGTAACGTGATATTTTCTCAAATAGGCGTTACGAGGTATATCACAACCTTGCTTATATAAACTCATCATGGGAAGAATCATTCCCATAACAATTATTGTTATTTTTCTTTTCAGTCAGCTATTATCACTTGCTTATATAAGCGTTACGTGACTCGTTACGATTAATGGTCAATCACATAATTTGGGAAACATTTATATCACTTGCCAATTTAATATAGTTTAAAGCTGTTCCTTTTGATCTTGCTGCGTCTTGGAGTGCACCAAGATGTCAGCAATGAATACTACGACGAACCGGCCAATATATGAAGCGAAAATCCGGTTCATCATATCCATGAAAACTGCTGGGACGTTGGTAAGCCCAGATGGTATCTCTAGAAATTCATAATGCTCGTAGGGAATACGAAAGACAGTCTTTGACATATCATCTGGTTGGATATGAAGTTGTGATATCCAGAATGAAGATCTGTCTTCGAGTACACCGATGTTTCCTACAGTTGGTCAAAGAGATCATCGATCCTGGGCAGAGGATATCGGTTCTTAACAGTTGTTTATTCAGCTCGCGGTAAATGATGCAGAGTATCATACTTTCATCCTTTTTCTTTACGAAAGAACTGGTGCATTCCTTGGAGACACACTAGGATGTGAATGTATCCTTTCTGAAGAAGCTCTTTCCGTTTTCATTCGCAGCCTTTTTGTGCTTAAGCCTTTCTGGTCATCTCAACTCCATGATGATATCACAATCATGGAGATCAATTATCATAAGATCGAAAGGGTATTTCACACCTCTCCTGGCCACAATAACCAAGGGACAAAGTGTTTACACACGATAACATCCCTACTGAAAAGTTCAATATGAACTTTAATTTTTATTTTATTTTTTGCTTTCGCTTAAATAGGTAGTACTATTATACTCTTCTTTGAGTATAACTATAATAACCCAAAAATTTATCGGATTTAAATATATATTTTGGATTAAAAATTTACGTACGAAGCGTATGTAACGAACGCTTAAATAAAATTTATGAACGATGAACGTTACATCGTTAAAATTATTATACATTTGAGACACAGGTTTGAGCCTGAAAATTTACGATCATTGAACGAAATATTATTATAAAATATTTGGAATAATTAAATCGATAATGATTAATTATCGAGAGACGTTATGATCGCATGTTTATTTTTAACGTACGAATCAACGTTATAATATTATAACGT
>JAOVYX010019541.1:0-18330 GCA_035668315.1 Drosera spatulata | reverse complement strand
GGTTTCAACTAAACACGGGATGTGAATGTAAAACTACAGCTAGATTCATATAATGTTGCAAGCAATAGTTAGTAGCGACTTGAAAGTGGTAAGGCGGAGAGGTAGACATCGAAAATCTTTATGTTCATATCCTTATTTCACATACCTACATATGCTATATTATTTCCTTACATTGCATTACCTTGTCCTTCAATTGCTTGTACTTCCAAATCTAAACTTGCTTCATTTATTCATGGTCATTGCAATGTTCATGTTATGTTGACCAAATGAGTTTATCACATTCTATATTCATATCTTCATATACTCAATTCCACAAAAGAGCCCTTCTTTGGATTGTTTTGTGCTATGAGTCAAGTTTGATTTGGGAAAAATTTTGTTTTTTTGAAAGTTGTAATGGGGAATGAATTATGATGAGTGATGAACGCTTGGAAGGGGTAGGAAGTGTTTAGATGATGTGATATGTTGTTTCTCTAGCATATAAAAAAAAAAAAAAAAGAGGAGATGATTATCAAAGCAATCTAACAAGCAAAAAGCATAAGAGTTATCGTATCCCTTACCTCGGTAATCAAAATTATCATATATTTCAATAGAGTAGAGAGGGGGCACGATACTGGGTAAGATGAGCTTGTAAAAAAAAAAAGAAGAAGCAAGTTTTTACCCTAAGTTGGGTATATTCTCTTTGAGTTTATCTTTTGAGTACGTATGGTACTTGTATTCAAAGCACAATGCTTTGTTGGGGGATGGAAATCGTAAGTAATTGAGTTTTGTCACTTGACTAATGGCATTATTTAAAACCTTTTTGTCTCTGCAAGCTCCACATCAAAAAATTAAAAAAAAAAAAAAAAAAAAAAAAAAAAGAAGCTTACTTGTTTTTTCTATCTTCGTCCCTATCATCTTGAGCCCTGCTTTGTTGTGATTTAGATGTTTACTTGGTTCGGATAAGAAGGTGAAAGTACGCGAATACTTGTTGCTTGCCGTATTATTTGGATTGAACGTTTAGTTTTGCAGATTAGTAACGAGTGCTGATATGTTCCTCTCGAACATGGGATGGTGAGTGATGCCTAACTTGGAATTTTCTATGAGATATGAGAACGGTTAGTTTATGTAATATGAAAGGAGGAAGATGAGTTGGCTTGCAGAATTTATGTGTTATGACACTACTTTCCTTGTATGTTATAAGTTTCTCATTTTACGTCGTTCTTGTCTCTTCTTACGTATTGCTTTGCTTAGGGACAAGCAAACGTTTGCTTTGGGGGAATTTGATTGTGCCAAAACACACATATTTTTAAGCATTAATAACCTGCGTTTTGTTTGTGTTTTGAGTCATTTTAGTTTATATTAGTTTAGTTTTTATTTTAGAGTCGGATACTACCGTATTTTTTTTTCCTTGTAGATTGATGATGGAATACGCGTTTTTATGTAAACGTCATTTGGAAGTAGTTTCAAAGTCACGGAATGTGTGTAAAGATGTTCGGAAAAGAATATGATGAAGTTTAGTTTAGATGACAAAGGAATTACAAATTTATTAAGCAACACGGGCCATGTCGTTGAGCATCAAATAACACAGCCCGTACAACTTGAAAGACTAGAGTCACTGTCCAAAGTGACACGGCCCATGTTGATGACAACTGAGATGACACGGGCTGTGTTCCTTCACAATCTGGGAGCTTTCATGGCAGACACGGGCCGTGTCATCTGAAGATTTATGACACCGGTCGTGCTGTATTACACGTAAAGGATCAGATATTTCTGTTTATCTTGTTTCTGATTGGTTAATTTTAAGTTTCATTGTCTGTCTATAAATACAACTTTCGAAGAGGAGAGAAGGAGAGAGATTTTTCGTAGAGAGATTTTTCAGAGAACGTCGTCAAGCTTCTGAGTAGAGATAAAAAAGAAATAACCATCTCAATCAGGAAACTAGATCCTACATATTTAGAAAGGAAATCATCAACATTCATCTGCCGTTTTCACAAAGGTGACGACCGTCACGCATCATCAACGTCCGACTCAACTTCAATCTCAGATAGTTTATAATCATGGGGAATCTATCAAACTTTATTTACAATTAGTTATTTGAATTCGTTGTTGACGTTCATGTTGATTGTTTATGAATTATTCATTGTTATGGATCGAGTTTCAGTTTTCAATGCCAAAGTAAATTGATTGAGATTGGTGTGTGCTGAATGTTTGATATCAAATTATATGATTGTGGAATATTGAATTATTGAGACTATTAGAATATAGATCTTAATATCTCCAATTCTATATTACATGATTTTTATGCATGAATTGATCTTACTTAATTGATATAAATCATATAGCTTGGAATTAACTACTCTAGGTTATATAATCTTTATTATTGCAATTGTCATTCCGATTTGATAAAACATAGTAGCAAAACTATAATTATATCATTCTCATTTGCATAATTAAAATTGTCCATGTCATAATAATTATTTGTAAATCATTCTCATTTTCTTACAAAATAAAGTGGGTTGAATTATTATTTATGATCAATATTAATTAAGAAAGATATATTCTCATTTTGTCTAAATTAATTAATATTAGTGTAGCTCATTCTCGTTTGGTTACAACTCTAGTTTATAATGTTAGTTTAATTAGGTACAACTTACATTGTGCAATATTGAGTTTGAGAGAAAAATATAATCTATGATTTAATCATAATCCACATGATTCAAAATTATATCAGTTTAATACCTCTTATATAAAACCTTGAATATTCTATTTTTTCAACTTTTTTTTTTATCTTTGTTTAACTCTTTATTTTTTATCATCAAAATCAAAAACCCTCCAATTTATGTAATTTATTTTATATAAGATCACAATATTTAATTTTTAATCCCTGTTTCTAATTGGGTTCGACTCTGCTTGTCAGTACTATAGTTATTAATATCCTATTAATGTTTATGTGGTATAGTTAAGATATAATTTGCATATCTTACGACGGACGTGTCACGCGTTAAATAATATAACAAAATTACTAGAATCCAAAGACACGTCTCAAAAAATTTCATGAAAGAGATCCAATCTCTTAGCCATACGAGAAATCTACGCTACCGTAAGCATAATTAGCAATGAAAGGTACGCCAAACGATCAATAAAAGTCATCTATAAATTACAACTAAGATAGAAGAGATGAAACACTAAACCAATGGAGATTGATCTAACACACGATTGATGATGATCTCGTTGTCAAACGCGATGATGTGTAGATCTATATCGTCCTTGATAGCCCTCTCGATGATCGCCTTGAAGAACGACGTCTCGAAGCGTAACAACGGCTCTTCTTTGACGAATGAATTATGAATTTCCACAGAAAAAATGTCGCTATATATAGGAAGAACCAAAAAGATAATAAAAATTGGTGTGACAACAGGCATGGCTCATGCTGGACAAGCATGGCTCGTGTGCCACTATGCATGGTCCGTGTGTGATACACATGACCTATGGCTAGCTGTGCTCAAAAGCCTTCAGAAATCATCTTGCACGGCTGTGCGTACTAAGCACCAGCATGCTTAACACCACTACATAATTCCTTGTCGATTTAGCTTCAATTAAGCTCAAACACATTCCAAATTGATTGCCATCATCCATACGACGCCAGAAAACAGCAACGGGCACATCAAAACAGCTCATCATCCAAATTTCTTGAAGTCTTCAAATCTACAATTAAAACACTAGACTCGACAGTATCGAAACTCAAAATAACAAAAGAAACTAAAACGATACAAATAAACTATGAAATTGACACAAGAAAAATAAATTAAATAAGAAAACAATTAGTGTTTACACACATCAAACTCCATCAAAAGCAATATGATAAACATTATGAACTGGATCAAAAACCTAAATGAAACGGGATGAAAACCACAATGAATTGAATGGCAAGAATATCCAATATGTATTGTAATGAAAACCACAATGAACTGTAAGAATATCCAATATGAACTTCAACGAAAAGCAATATGAAATGCAAATAAAACCAATATAAAATGAAAATAATACTAATATTGACTACAGTGAAATAAAATATGAACTGCATCAAAATCGCTATGAATACAGTAAAAACCAATATGAACTACGAAGATAACCAATATGAACCGCAAAAAAACCAATATGAAATGCGAAGAAAAACTACTAATGAACTGTAAATTTATTCAATTTGAACTACAGTGAAAAACTAATATTAACTGCAATGAAAATCAATATGAGCTCTAGAGAAAAACCAATACTAATTGGAAAGAAAATCATAACTAGTGCTACAAACCATAAAACCTTTCATTCATAATAGTATTATTACAAACCATAAAACCTTACAATCCACAATAGTCTTACAAATAATGACATACAAATCAAAGCATATGTCTAAAAAATGACTCCCATGTTGCAGATGATATTATCCCCATGGACCTCCAAAAACATATACCATGCCATGTAGTTCGGTGAAATGAGCGCATCTGCGATACATTCTGTCGTATATACCTTTACAAGGAACTAAAGTCAAATAGCACGCATTGAATTAGAAATATTCGCAAATTTTCCGAAGCTCAAAATTTCTCAACTAGCTAGCTAGGCTCCAATTTCAGAGGATATGAAGCTCGGGGCAAAGAATACGAGCGAACTAGGAACCACGTAAATGAAAAGTGGTAGTGATAAACAGATAGATTATAGATAGATTCTATTCCATTCTAATTATTGATGTAAATATGGAATCTTTCGCTTTCTATCAAATTACCAAACAAAATCTTGGTGTCTATCATACCAACATACGAAAGGGCCTAGAAACTGATAGAACATGACAACTCATTTTGTAGACACTTCTTCGAATGATGGAGTATTTCTTTTCCGTAATTGATAAGTGGGAATAGAGAAATCTAGAATAAAGGGCACTTATGTGATCTGCAATGCTTTTTATATTGCAACCGATATATAAGATTGATTTAAAATCAATTAATATAATTGTCATAAATTATCATCTTTCATTTTGTATATTGTCACTTTTCATCCTATAAATTGATGAGTTTTTATAATTATAAATTATAGTTCACAGGATAAAGAGTGACAACCATATTAAGTCCCACAAACTCCCTATTGCAAACAAATTCTTCACCGTTTATTCCCATATATATTAATCTACAATAAGAAAATGTAAGCAGTTGCATGTCAGCATTCTGATGCTAAATAGTAATATACTCTCTCCGATTCTAAATAAATGAAATGTTATATCATCACTACATTATTCAACATGTTTTTTGTGAAGTTTTGTTATTCATTTTAACGATATAAGAAAATTACATTATTGGTCCCAATCCTCTTTACGATAAGTCCCCTTTCTTCTTGATCCACTCAACACAACTTAAGTAATATATAAATTAAAATATCATTAATATTTCACGATAATTTTATATAAAACTATATTTGTTCGTCTCGTGGACATGTTTAATTTAGCCTATGCACGACTTGTGTACGTCTTGTAAGTTAGCCTATATATGTATCTCGACTCAAGATCATTGCAAGTTTTCACAGAACGAATATACAAGGCGCTTTTAGTTTCTGCATGCCATTACATTGCTCATATCACGTGCTTCATGCAAGCCAAGAACGCTAAAGATGCAAAATGATGCATACAAATACAAACAAAGCTGTTACTTTTTGTGAGTAACAGCTGTTACTTTTTGTGAGTAAATTTCACATGCAAGGACGGTTCCACTGAACCGACTAGTTGTTTGTCATCCATGAAAATGGAGAAACATACCATCAAAAAACCAAATATGGAGTACAAGATAGCACACACCACCGTGCTAGCCTCTCATCATCACATATAAATAAAAAAAAAGAAATCTATTCACATAATTCAATCAAATACAGGATGTAAAAAGAGTATCTTTATAAGACGTAGGGATATCCTCAAATGTCGAACCACTAACCTCATGATTAGAAGAAGAACGACTCATTATTGAACCAACTTCATTTGACTAATGATAATAGATATCATATTATTAAATCTCTGACGATTTGCAGGATATTTTTACATCGTCAAATACGTATTGAATAGTAGCAAGATTCAAATCATTGGAACTTTTGACTGTCGAAGAGAGTATAATATTTCACCCTTTTTTAATTTTTTCATTATTCACGTAGCTCAAGGATTCTTATTTTTTGTATTAATGACGCAACGAAATCATATCTTTAGATCCAGATTGAAATATATACCTTAAAGTTATTATTAGTGTTATCATGATAATTTTTACAAAAATAATGTTTCATCCCTCTCACGTCATGAATTAAAATTTTCATCAACAAATATGTACACTCATAATATTATGTTTATATTGAGACGGGGGAAATTTTGATGCCCAATCCTCTTCGTATAAATATAATCCCATTTTTCCTCTTAGAACATCATGCAATGAGAAGCAATGCAGATCACTTCACTTATTTGTCGCTAGCTAGCTGATCATTCCACGCTACGTGGTCGAGATACTTCTCCTAAGTGGAAGTCTTCCATATATGCTTCCAGCTGCTTTTTCTCGTGAGTTGTGCATTCACCTTTGTTTGGGTATGAGGGTATCCTGTTGTTCACATTTGTGTTCTAATACTAATGAGTTACGGGTCTATTTAGTAATGATTCTTGTTTTCCTGAAGTAGAGTACTTAATACCCATGTAGTTTTTAAAACAGTAATAGCAATACAGTTATTACCCTAGCCATGTATTGAACGTTCCACGCCATGTATTTTACTAATGAAGTTTCAGGAAACTGTCTTTATATTGTTTTTGTCGTTGTTAACAATGAAGATAAAATTATATATCTTATTTTTCTCAAAATCTATGATGTGAATATTTGGGTGGTGGTTGTTATTGAAATAAATGAAAATAGGATGATTATTATTGTGTATTTTATATGACAAAGTTGTCTGATTCATAGTCTTCTTATAATTCATCTGATCGTCTTTGCCTCTTTCATTCCACAGATAACAAATTAACCAGCTTGACTTAGCTCGAGTATGACAATGGCACCACTCAAGGAGCTTGATGGGCAACTTGCAAGAAGCATCAAAGCAGACAACTTGGAGAATTCCTTCAGCTTATCTGATGGAAAGCTCATTGTGGATGGAGTGCCATTGCTAACTGAAGTTCCAAGCAATGTTACCTTAACCGACTTCTCGTCAGTCTGTCAATCCTCGAACGCCCCACCTGAAATATTCCATCGCGTTCAGGGCTTGTCGCACCATGGTGGGTTCTTGGGGTTTGACGTCGAGGAGGCGTCCGATAGGGTCACGAATTCGTTGGGGAAGGTTAGTGGAAGGGATTTTGTAAGTATTTTCAGGTTCAAAACTTGGTGGTCTACTCAATGGGTGGGTACTTCAGGTGCTGATCTTCAAATGGAGACCCAATGGGTTCTCTTTGATGTCCCCGAGATAGGCGGATATGTCTTGATTGTGCCTATTATTGAGGGCAGTTTTCGGTCTGCCCTTCATCCTGGTGATGCAGGGCATGTCCTGTTATGTGCTGAGAGCGGTTCGACTCATGTGAAGTCGTCATCGTTCAAAGCGATTGCCTATGTACATGTGTGCGAAAACCCGTATAATGTGATGAAAGAAGCATATAGTGCTATAAGAGTTCACCTTGGCACATTTAGGCTGCTAGAAGAGAAAACAATCCCACCTTTGATGGACAAGTTTGGGTGGTGCACTTGGGATGCTTTCTACTTGACTGTGGATCCTATCGGCGTCTGGTACGGAGTCAGTGAGTTCAACAAGGGCGGATTCTCGCTTAGGTTTCTCATCATCGACGACGGCTGGCAAAGCGTGAATCTAGACACTGATGATCCGAAAAAGGACGCTAAGAATCTGGTAATCGGAGGGGAGCAAATGACCGCTAGGATGCACCGGTTTGACGAGGGCGAGAAGTTTAGGAGCTATAGAGGTGGAGCGGTTCTGCCACCGAATGTACCCTCCTACAATCCTATGAGGCCAAAGCTCTTGATCATGAAGGCCGTTGAGATCGAGCAAGCAGAGAAGCAAAGAAAGGCAGCTGCTGAGTCCGGCGTCATTGAATTATCTGTTTTTGATGCCCAAATACATAAACTTAAGGGCGAACTGGATGAGCTGGTTGGCACAGGGCAAGTGTCGGCTGAAGCTCATAGCTCAGGCCAAAATGAGAGCAATGGAATGAAAGCTTTCACAAAGGATCTTAGGACAATGTTCAAAGGGTTGGATGATATATATGTATGGCATGCGCTTTGTGGCGGCTGGGGTGGCGTCAGGCCAGGAGCAACTCATCTGAAAGCGAAGGTGACTTCTTGTTCGCTATCTCCTGGGCTTGATGGAACCATGGATGATTTGGCCGTTGTTAAGATCGTTGAAGGAGGTATTGGACTCGTTCATCCTGATCAAGCCGGAGATTTCTATGACTCGATGCACTCGTACCTCGCTAGTGCAGGGATCACCGGAGTAAAAGTTGATGTCATACATGTAAGCTTGATTTCCTCGCCTTTCTTGTCCAGTCTTGCTATGTTCCCTTATCATAGAAAGTGTTTATTATTGAGGAAATTCTATCCACATTGGAGTTTCGGAAATCAATTCAATCACATATATAGATCCCCAGTTACTTCTTTCATTGTTCCGTGCAACCCAAAATATATCGGTGTTTCAAGCCAAAAATTACATATATAAATCCTGGGGCTAAATTATAACAATGTTTAGATTTGTGTTTTGAAGGTTTTTTTTTTTGTTCTGACAAGTGTTCAGAATATTATTTATTATCTTAACATTATGCAAACATGATAACAAAATGCAGACTCTTGAATATGTATCGGAGGAGTATGGAGGCAGGGTCGATCTCGCGAAGAATTACTATGACGGGTTATCCAAGTCCTTGGTGAAGAACCTACATGGAACCAATCTCATATCAAGCATGCAGCAATGTAACGACTTCTTCTTCCTTGGTACTAAACAGATCTCAATGGGAAGAGTAGGTGAGAATCTCTAAAACTCTTACCCTTTTACAGAAATGTACTTATAGAGATATCATAACTCATGGAACGAGGTACACTGTCTTCGCAATCATGGAGGTTAAGTCGTTGAACCAGCCGTGACAGTGTCACGCTAACTCATAGTTCTCTTGCTTTATCCATTTATGATACGAAGTTGAATATTTGCAAGTTAATGTTATGATCAGGTGATGACTTCTGGTTCCAAGATCCGAATGGCGACCCAGATGGAGTATTCTGGCTCCAAGGCGTGCACATGATCCACTGCTCCTACAACAGCATGTGGATGGGACAGATCATTCACCCTGATTGGGACATGTTTCAGAGCGACCATGTCTGTGCCAAGTTCCACGCTGGATCGAGGGCTATCTGTGGAGGACCTGTGTATGTGAGTGATTCACTCGGAGGTCATGACTTTGATATTCTGAAGAAGCTCATTCATCCTGATGGTACCATCCCAAAATGCCACCACTTTGCACTACCGACCAGAGACTGCCTCTTCAAGAATCCATTGTTTGATCAAAAGACAGTCCTCAAGATTTGGAACTTCAACAAGGTACCTGAATAAAGCTAGTTTTACAGCTTAACCTAGCATCAACTTTCGAGTGGGTATCTGAAGTTAGCTTGCATCTAGGTCACGGTATATCCATAAATGACTGTTGACACACGGTGGGTTGTATTTTATCCTCCAGATACATGAACCACAAAATATATGCTCTTGTAACCTGAAGTACCTAGAGGAGACAGACTCAACCCAAAAGATTATTACGTCCATCACCAAAAGAACTCCAAGTACCAGTTGGCGTGCTATCACCAAAGTGGCAAACACTATGGGGCTAAGCCTCAGAATTAAAAGATAGTCTTTGACTACCTTATCATAGTTTGCTTGATAAGCTCTAATCAGGGTGTCTCAGCGACTTATAACTATCGGTTTAGACTTAGCGATTTTTCACTAAACGACTTGAAAAGATTATTTGCCTTATAACAAGATACTGTTTATTTTAGACTTGGCGACTTGTCACTATCGGTTCCTTGAGCTCACACCGTGTACATATCCACACCTTCTCTCCTCTGGCTGACTTTGATAACATTTGTACAAATCACTGCTCTTTCTTCTGCAGTTTGGAGGTGTAATAGGAGCATTCAACTGCCAAGGAGCAGGATGGGACAAGAAGGAGAGAAGGATCAAAGGCTACAAACAATGCTACAAGATCATGGAAGGCTCAGTCCACGTAACCGACATCGAATGGGACCAAAAACCTGAGGCCATCGAGCTAGGAAACGCTGAAGAGTACGCAGTCTATCTGAACCAAGCCGAGTCTCTCCTACTAACAACGCTGAAATCCCAACCTATTGACATCGCCATCAAACCATCGACATTCGAGATCTTCAGCTTCGTCCCAATCAAGATGCTGTCACATGGCGTGAAATTCGCACCTATTGGACTCACAAACTTGTTCAACAGTGGAGGGACGATCCAGGCATTGGAGTATCAGAACACAACTGTCAAGGTTAGGGTAAAGGGAGGAGGTACATTCTTGGCTTACTCAAGTGAGTCGCCGAAGAAGTGTGAGGTTAATGGTGATGAGGCGGCTCATGAGTGGCTCGACAAGAGCACGCTGGTGTGGAATGTCACTTGGAATGAAAAGGCTGGTGGTGTTTCGGAGGTGATCGTTGAATACTGAACTCCCTGGTTTATGTTCACTTCAGCTATTTTCGGGTGCTTTTTCGAGTCCTCGGTATTTAGTATGCTGTTGCTTTTGTCTGAATCACGAGAGAAACGATTTTTTTTTTTGTTCACCTGATTAATAATAATTTGAGCTCATGTATATTGGTTTTCATGAGAGGAATACGAGCTTCGGGTTAAACTTTTGCTACATATACTTCAAATATACATTATCAATGGGTTTATGTAACAAGTTTCTATTTTACTTTGAATAATACCAGTACTTCTTGGACAATCCCTTCAATGAACACTCAACAACTTCGACAATATCCATCGCCACAAATAGATGATCATCTCAAATGCCTAACAAGAATATCATATATATACTAGTGGTTTGGAGCATTCAAAAAATTGACATAATTCATTATTTGATTATTCAGTGAATATATATAGCAATACGACCTGGGAGCATCGAACTTTGCCTCTCATTCTGTCGCACACTCAGGCGGAGGTTCAGGCCACACCTTCCTATCCTTACAGTAGTCGTAGTTTATATATTTGTTCCTGATGTACTCCATCATTCGCCAAGCCTCCGGGCTCAAAGACACTTTATAATTCCAAAAATATTCTGGTTTTATTACGTTGCAATCATTGTTTTGAGCTGGGCAGCCATTGATGTCGAAGCGTTGGTAACTTGCATCAAATGGTCCGCTGGTCCAGTTAACATGCAGCCCGTGTGATGCCCAAGCTGATCCATCCCAGATGCTTGCTTCGACTCTCAATGGCTGTTTGGGGTAATTAACCTGAATCCGTTCGCTGTTCTTGAATACTCTTATCGGCCAGCGGTCCACGTAAAACCTATCAAATGCTAGAAAATTATCTTACCACTCCCTCCGTCCTAAAAAAAATGAAAATGTAACACTTTGATTTTTGACACTATTCATCACCTATTTCAAAGGACCTCGTTCTATCATTAGATGATGCAAACAAGATTTTAATTGTGACGCAGGTTAAAGTATACAACATAAATTATTATAAGTGTTTCATGAAAAAAATTGTAAAAAAGAAAAAAAAAAAAAACACATCATTTGATTGGTGAACGCACAGTCAAACCGCTGTAAGGGAGTATCATGCAAACTCAGATACGCTGCTGAAATCACACCGAAAAATTGCTATTGCTGTGAGCATTGTGCGAATATGTCATCGTGTCAGTCGCGTGTTTAAAGTTATATGCCTCTGCGAATTAAGAGAGAAAGAGATTTGGACTCATACACTATTTGATGATGGTTCCAAAGGATCTGATACTCGTGAAAATCTGCAGAAGGATCGAACCATAGACGAAACCGTTCCTCCCTATGTCCCTCTCCATTCGCATAAATGTTTGTCTGAAGCGTGACAAACCTGCCGCTTACATCTCCCAAGAACTCAATGTCGATCTCATCATGTATTTCACGTTCCACACCTTCTTCCATTAGCTGCAAACTCAGTATACATAGCTCTACTGTACTTTATCATTTTGATCGTATCGTATGCATAATATTTGCTCTAGTCCAACCATAGTTAGGAAGCTTACATAGAATGTTGAAACGACGCCAGCGGAATACCCTGGCGGTACTTTAATCATCATAGTGAAGATACCAGAGCCAAACGATTCTTTCGACCAGATGCCACATCCTCCTGTATATCAAACACAAGTAGGATAGTTTTAATGTGTATTTAAAATTTCATCCTCAAATATGTCGGGAAAAAATGAAAATAATTTAATATGAATAGGATACTAATCTACTACCGGCGTAGGCATAAAATTGAAATTAATGATAATGAAAATAATTTGTATTAACAGTCCTTAAGACGTAGGCATAAAATTGAAATTAATGCTCTTGTTTAGTCATGAATGTGACAAAAACGAAACTTAGACCAAGGGATTTGATTTTAAGAGCTTTCCCCGCGGTTCCAAATACAATTGTGAACTACAAATTCTTTGTGTAGGAGTTGCAATTTATTGAAGATCTAACACGTGTTAGATGACAAAGAAAACAAAGAAAAAGTAAGTGAGGGAAACTCGACCTCCATACTCATCCAACCGAAGAGTGACTTGATCAGTCCCGTATTTCATAACCTCATTCCCACCATATTTGATCGAATAATTATCGTCGAAAGGATCAGCACCATGAATAACTTTGAGAGCAAGGAGAGTTGTGATAAACAACACAGCAACTATTTCGCGAGAGTAAACAATCACAGTACTAGGCATTTTTGTATAGCAGTGAATGATCGATATAGCTCTTCTTATACCTGCAGCGAAAGTGTTCAGATTCATGGGATATCTACAACGAAGAGATCATGGATGAAATTACGAACATTTGAACTTAAATTCGAGGAGAATCTCTAGGAAGAGTTGTTGTGACAATTATTATTGTTATTAGTACATTATTTATGTGATTTGTATTTGATGAAAAAGTTTGATCAGTTAGTTGCATGCAAGTCAAACATGCAACTAGACAAAGCAAGGAGAGCGTGAGTCATTTTGCGTCCATTCCCTTCTTAATATACACATACATATGAAATAGGCACATGTTTCATTTCCTGATATATTGTCACTACAAAAAAAAAAAAGCAGTTTAACTATGGATAAAATTCGTCGCAAAAACATATATTTTAGCGACGGATCCGTAACAACAATAACAAGCAAAAGAAATTATTTTTTTTTACGACGAAAAGTCAAACCTGTCGCTAAATTTAATATATTTAGTAACGAAATTCCGTCGCTAAATGTATTTAAAAACAATCCAATTTTTTTAGCGACAGAAATCTATTGTTACAAACCATTAAAGGAATTTGCATTCACACTGTTAGCGACGGATTCCGTCGCTAATAACTTGAAAGAATTGTACATTACAATAGTTAGCGACGGATTCCGTCGCTAAACAGTTATCATTACACTAATTAGAGACGGAATCCGTCGCAAACATTGTTTTCGATGATGATTTATGAGTTAAAATATAATAAATTATAAATAATTTTTTGATATTGTAATAGTTGAAATGTTAACTTATGATAAGGTGTTCTATTTCATAAATTTTTAATGAAAAAACTACGTATTGTTAAAAACTCGTAATAATATATATGTTGCATATGATATAAGATGTTATATATGTAATAAAACTTGAAAAATATAAGATGTTGTACATGATATTGAT
This sequence comes from Drosera spatulata, assembly GCA_035668315.1. Classification (NCBI taxonomy): domain Eukaryota; kingdom Viridiplantae; phylum Streptophyta; class Magnoliopsida; order Caryophyllales; family Droseraceae; genus Drosera; species Drosera spatulata. The sequence goes on along the minus strand of JAOVYX010019541.1, from coordinate 4,450 downwards.
GTTAAATGTATCACATATTATAAATGATGTCCTTATGAAATTAAATTGAAAGTAATCATGAAAAAGAAGTGAACGATTAAAAAAAACATAAAAAAGATATGCGGAAAATTTAAAAACTTTCATATTAGCGACGGATTCCGTCGTCATCATAGAGGGGAGGGAGGAGAGGGTGCGCTGGATGCCCCACGAGCTCAAGATGTAGTTGCTGGAGACGCAACTTACGAGCGATGAGTTTCTGAAATACTCATCGCTCAACATCGAGAACAGAGCCAAGGGGACAGCGACACACACTTAGGACAGTGTGTCGTTCGTTGTCATTGGCAAACAAATGGTAAGTTTCAACTTAAATTTTAGTTGAAGTGGAATCCTTTTAATTTATTAATTTGGTTTATAGAAATTATATTAATTGTTTTATTTTGTATATTGTTTTAAACAAGAGACGACGCTGAAGAGAAAGGTCACATCCCCCGAGCTTTTCATTCAGACTCACAAGAAGTCTGATGCTCCGGGAGTGGTGGAGACCATTGAGGCGGGAAAGTCCATCGCAGATATTCCTTTAGTAGACGAGCGTGCTTCGCAACTTCGGATAAGTCTATTACTTGAGCCTTTTTTTAAACTTATTAATTCTGATCTTATTCGTTGAATAAAAGAGTAACACTCATGTACTTTGAGCGACTCCGTCAGATCCCCGAGTCGCGGATGGATGAGTCATTAGATCCCGAGGCTGTGCAGACACAGTCTCAGGCCATGGCTGATCGAGCATTCCTGGAGGTATCCCGCATCGACAAGGGGAGGGTTTACGACATTGGCTCAGCTGCGAGCCAGCTATATCCACGGTCCGCCGTCAGCGCTACCTCTAGATCTCGTCCCGCATCTAGCACGGGGATTCCAGAAGATTACTTCTAGCTGAAGGAAGAAGTCCAGGCCCTTCGTCAGACTCAGGCGAGGATGGAGCAGCAGCTGGACATCCTCTTCAGGACGATGGGCGGGGATCCGTCCACTTGTCAGACTGAGACCGGCCGACCATTTCCTTCATCAAGATCGCCTCCAGACGATGACTCCGGGGCTCCAGAGCAACGGGATATTCGATTAGCTGGTCATTGATGGCTTTGTAAATACAAACAATTGATGTATTTCGTTTTTTTAGGATTATGTATATTACTGATGAGATTATTGAGACATTTGGATGGTTGATGTATTTATTAAGGTTTTTATGATTTTAATTTATTTTTTTTAATCAAAAATAAAAAATAGTTACGGATTTTCGTCAAAAATACTTTTGACAAAGAATTAGTTACGAAATTCCTTAGCTAAAATTACTTCAAACTTAACGACGGATTCCGTCGTTAAGTTTTAATCTTTTTAGCGACAGAATCCGTCGCTAATATTGTGCACCCCGGAAATTTGATTTTTGCGACGGAAAAATCAATCCGTCGCTGATTTTTCTCATATTAACGACGAATCCGTCGCTAATTTTTCTCATATTAACGACGAATCCGTCGCTGATTTCTACCTTAGCGACGAGGCTTTTAACGACGGATTGTTTCTGTCGCTAAACGGATTGTTTCCGTTTTAGTGACGGAAAAATTCCGTAGCTAAAACACCTTTTTTTATAGTGTGTTGAGATTTGCTGTTATAGATCCCTGCATGGATGTTAGGTTAGGGTTCTACACCCTCAAAAACACTGAGAAGCATTGTTGTAGGCGTTCCAAATTAGACCTAGACTAAATAAAAATAATAAATGTAGTGTAGTAGTGAAGGGTCGATCCCACGAAAAATATGGCCAGTTAGATTATTTGCTTCACTCGAAAGTCGTTGTGATTAATACCTAAGCTAGTTGTGGGGTTTGTAGAACTGAGTTTAATTCAAATTGATAAAATGACCCAAGTAATTAACTCAGAGAAATTATGAATATTTTGGGATTAAGATCTAGGTGATAAAATGTAGTAGAGGCCATATACTGCTAAATGTGATAAAATGTAGTAGAGGCCATATACTGCTAAATAAGACGATACCAAATCTGGAAGTCTTGACTGTTCAGCACACAGCTTAATAGTTGACCACCAGTTCTAAGAAGATCGGTAGTAGAGGCCATATAGATTTACTATTTTGTGAATTAATCATGGATTTTCATATTTTTAATGTAATTTGATAGATTTGCTACAACTCATGTATTTTTCCATATAGTATCAATGACGACTAAAAGAGATTAACTTCCAGAAATAATTAAAACCATGAAGATTAATTAATCTCAAGATTGACTGCTAGAAAAGAATACCTAAACAATCTAGTCTATGTAAATTATAATATCATAATGACAAAACATAGAGAGACTGTATGCTAATCATCGTCATATCTTTTTCTCTAACCATGACTACAAAGATAATCATTAGCATTAGACATATCATGGATAAAACTAGGTGATCAGTTTAGATCCAAACATGAAATTAACATCATAGAAATCGGATCTTGACTCATATGAATACCAAATAGAAAACGGTAATTATTAAAAAGTCACACAAAGTCTCATGATCTATAAAAGTAGAGCTCTACATATCTCTACTAACGAATTTACGCTACAGTCATGGCTACGATACAGTCAACAACATGACGATGAATGAATAAACCCATCAAAATCAATAAGATAAGATCGAATGATTAATGTTCTTCACGTTGCAATTGTCGTTTTTTTATCTCGAGTTGTCGATTCGTTGTTGTTCTAGGTTTAGATATAATTTTGCAGAGAGAAAAGAGAGTTCTCTGAAAAATAATGTGGAAAAATCTCTCTATATCTGATAAAGAACATACCTTATTTATAGAAAAACTAAATTAATTTCAAAGTAACCAAAAAAAACCAAAAAACTTGTATTTAAATTCATCAGGCAAGATCGACACGGCTGTGAAGATGCTTGTCACGGACGTGAGGAGTTTTCATTATTGTTGGATTTAGCATGTGTTTTGAGTAAGTTTGACCGTATTTTAATATGGATCAACGAATTCGGATTGGAGTGACTTTCAGTTTACTTCAATCTACGTTCATTGGAGGTGTACGTGGTGTAATTACTTTCTCAAAACTCATAAAGGGTGAATGAGAAATTTATACTCAAAGTGTAATGTTTGATGCATTGAATGTGGTTGATTGTAGTAAAGGTTGTTAAAGCCACATGGAAGTTTGTGTTGATGGAAAAGTAGTTTATAAGTGTGAATGTGAGGATAAGGGTTGGGCCTCATGGGGTACCCAATTTTGTGTGGGGGAGAGGACCTAGGCTTTCCTTGATTAACACATGCGCATGCGCGTCGGAATGAATCGGGGCCATTGGCTTGTGGGTTCTACCGCTGTTTGGGCTGCTGGACCAGGCTCGAAACTCTTTCCCTCTTCTTCCTTTTTGTTCTGCAACAGAACGCGTGCCAAGAGGCACCTTCCCCGTCATCCTCTATAAAAGAATCACCAAGGCTTGTGAAATAACACATTATGATTTCTTTGACTCTTCCCTCTTTTGTGCACAAAACACAAACGTATCGACGTGTTTTATGTTCCTTTTACTCTTTCTTTTACGCTTTGACACATGAGCGAATTGACGTGCACTACATCTTCTTCTTCTGTCATTCCTGAATCATTCAAGACACTAAAGGTACGTTTGGTGTATGATCAAATAGTGCAACTTCATCATATACGTTTGTCGTTGTATCTTGGGGATTGATTGCCATAGGAAAGAGTGTATTCACTCTCCTCGACAATCTGTCCTCTTCCTATTTCCTTTATCATTTCTTAAAAGTTATAATCAAAGCTTCAACAATTATCACTCAGATGCATTCTTCAGCCTTTAAAACCGTCGTTTCGTGCATCGAGTCTTCACTCCACATCACCATACATCCTTAATCAACTCGCCATACGAATTTTTTCCCTCAAAAATCACCAATCAAGATACCTAAATGATGAAAACACAACAAATAGCAGTACTATGTGGCTAAGTTTGTCACAAGATATCCCATGGTTAAACACGAGCTTTTAGCTATAAGTCTCATTTTTCTGACGTAAACTTTTAGCCACAAAGACAACAGTCATAGTTATTTTCTTATGTCAAAAAGTGTTTTCTCGAGACGAAATCTACAACGGCCACGGTTTTACATGTGGATATAGACCTTTTTGTTGTGGTTTACGCCCTTAATAAAAAAAAATGCAACTAAATATCATATAGATTACTCAAAAGACGCATAAACAAAGTAAATAAGACAAGAAAAACATAAGTATTTTCACATTCATCAAGCATGAACACGACAAAATTAGTAAACAATTGTGCACAACCTAAGAATAAAAAGTCAAATAAAGGAACGAGAAGTAAAGGAACACAATATTCAACGTGGAAATCTGATGCGTGCCGTCGCAAGCACGTCAAATTTATATTTATAAGATCCCACTTCACTCTATAAATAAGGAGTTAAATGTAGT
>JAOVYX010019540.1:0-18330 GCA_035668315.1 Drosera spatulata | reverse complement strand
TAAATAAAGAAAGCCAAAATGGCGACTACATACATCTTGGTCGCTAAAATGGCGACTACAAAGTCTATCTTGGTCGCTATATATAGCGACTAAACAGGCTTTTGGTCGCCAACTGTTAGCGATTAAACCAGGCTTTTGGTCGCCAAGGTTAGCGACTAAACCAGGCTTTTGGTCGCCAAGGTTAGCGACTAAACCAGGATTTTGGTCGCCAAGGTTAGCGACTAAAATCATATCTTGGTCTCCGATTTTGGCGACTAAATTTCTTTTTTAGTCGCCATTTTCAATTAGCGAGGAAGGTTTTAGCGAGGAATCGTTTTAGTCGCAATTTAGTCGTCCTTATGGTTTTGCGACTAAAATTTCGCATTTAGCGACTAAGATGTGCTTGATTTTCGTAGTGTGAGGCCAATGGATTATTCATTGCTGTAAGTGCATGGAACATTATAAGGGAGAAGTCTGCCTTTGGTTGCTTGCATAATTTCTATATGCTGGGTGCTAGACTTAAAGGAAAGATGTTGAGGAGGATCACAGGAAGGTTATCATTTACAGCCTTGGTGTACATTAATTATATGGTCTGAGAGCGGTAATTGCATTTTTAGATGAGGATCTATATCTCTTGGTATCAGCATCGATCGAGTATCGAAGGTCATGTTGGACGAGGCATGTATTCTGAGGGGATTTGTACGTAGCAAATCCCAAGGACAAGCTGGTTCAACAGGCATAGAGGTTGCCTGGTGCACTGCAGTATTTAGTGAGCTGCCTCATGGACCTGTTTTTTGATAGGTCTTTGGTCTGCTTTGTTGTATGGCTGTGTATGAGAAGCTTCTATAGCTAGTCCTAGTCCTTTTTTGCATAGGAAGTATACCACAATTGACGTTATATGATGATGTAAAGCTTATAACTTTCCATTTTGATAGCCTCCAGATGATGCCTTATTCTGTAGGGCATAGGAAGTATACCCCTTTTCGGCTTGTATGTACTCTTGTACATGTTTTTCGTGAAAATAGACTACTGACTTTTCGGCAATGGTATGGGTATAAATATATTTGAACATGTGTTGTTAGAAAATCTTTTTGGTTTTGATCAAGAAAATTTGACTCATTAGTAAGTAATTCCTCTCCCTAACCATATCATTAAGCGTTTGATGCCTCTTAGAGAGCATCATGAAATAATCTTTACTATATTAAGACGATGTATATTTCTCTGGCTCTTACTTGGTTGAATTTTGGCTTTAGACTTTCAAGCAAATTTTGCTCCCTTCTTCAACTTAACCAATCAAATAAATATCCTTTTTATCTTATGAGAGCATAGACAATACTAGAATAGGCTAGAGTGTAGAATGGAATTTTTGCCTTTTGAAAGGCATAAAAAATGTAGCTTTTGCTAGCTAGGGCTATAAATAGAGAGGAAGGTGCGGTGCCTTCATTTGATAGGGGGATGAAATAGTAGTATATCACAAAGCTAATAGCCAAACAAAAAACCACTTATCCCATTTCATCTTCATGCTCCCTTTTTCCCTATCTATCTTTCCTTTTTATAGAAACATACAAATGTTTTATTGCCCTTTAAGGGTGATGATCTAGCTAGCTAGCTATAGTTGTAACATATGAGGAAAGCTTTTTTTTCTTCTATGTATTAATGTTAAGATCTCTCTTTGAGGGGATAGTTGATGGCTGTTGACAGAAGATAGAGAGCACTGAGGATGAAAGTGCCTTTTGAAAGAGGAGGAGGATGCACCACATATGTTTACTTACTGACACTTGCAAAGCTCATTAGCTACTACTGCGCCGCCCTTGAGTCCTTTGTGCTCTCTATTCTTCTGTCATCACCAAGTTTAGCTTCCCTCGATCTGATATATGGATTATATACTACCTTGCAAGATTGTTTATAGTGTGCTTTGCCTATTTATATTTTTCTTTTGTTGTTAACTGACTTCTATGATATAATAGAACAAGAAGAGAAGCTCAATATGGTGGTTGGATCAAAGGCAAGTCAAAGGCACCTGATGATCCTTTGAAATACAAGTTTTGAAGAGGGTCCAACCCTTGACCATATTTTTCTTGTCTGATCAGATCCCCATATGTGCAGGTTTATTGTTTATGTTGGAGATTGGCGATCGAAACCAAGAGAGCAACTAGTAAGAGAAACAACGAAGGTACAAAGGAGAACGCAGAAGACGCAGAGATTGGATCAATTTCTCATATTCTAAGCTTTTCTACTCAATTGGTTAGAACTCAATTGTTTCTTTCCTATATTAGTGTACTTTGATGCTTATCATTTTCTCTCCACAAATGGAACTGTCTCACCATGTTTAATACTTCTAGCAATTGAAATCTTTGAACCTATGCAAGGGAATTCAATATCCTTGCAATCTTACGGTTCTTTTCCCTTTCCACCTCTTTTCAGATTATGGTTCATTTCATATAGAATCAATTTTACCATCCGACATATAGAATCTATTTTGAAGACTACAATCGGCGATGAAGCGCCCAGCACGATGCAAGTTATTTTTGTCGGAGACAATGAACAATAGCTGGCTGAAACTGAGCAGATAGACAGACCAGCAGGCTAATATGTTGATAGAACATTGCAAACTGGTGAAAGAATGATCCCTTTTCATGAGTTTCTTGAACTTTTATTTACATTTTAAGAAGGCATCATCTCCGGCCTCTTAATGGAGAATACATATATACTTTTTTTTCTTTTTTTTTTTTGGGTCAAATGGAGAATATATATATATATATTGCTTTGGGGAGATTGATCATATATCTCTTGGAAAAATATGGCACAATTGTACAACAAATTAAATTAATGACCATTAATGTCTATCCGCTTTTTCCCTTTTCGATCTGTATGGGTTTTTTGATGCTGTGCTGTGGCTTCTGATAGCTAAATACTCATGAACATCTAGGGTTTGAACGTCTCAAAGATTGATTAGGTACACGAATATTGCAAGTTACTACACAAGTCATATGGCTAGGATATACGAAACGATGCAAGTTATCTAAATAATGAATTTCAGTGTTGAGCACAGCTTGCTCTAGTGCTATCAGCGTACTATATACAACAGTGACACCAATATTTTCACATTTCAAACTATTATAGAAATGATGAAGCTCAAACCGATGTTTTACTTCAAGCTGAACGTTATCTATAATTAGTTCTCCTTTGTTCAATTCTTCAAGCTGTAGAACATTATACAAGATTTTGCATGATTATATATTCCTCATTGAAGAAAGGATAGTGAGGAAGTGGAAAAGCTAGAACAATATTGGAAGTTGAAAAAAGAGCACTCTTTCAGACAGCAGCTTGCGTGCTGACCATTTTGTGCAGCACAAAAATTTAGTAGAAAAAACATAAACGAGTGTGATTATACTGCTGAAGTGATCCACCAACAACAAACGTGTTTATCTCAATGATTACACATTCTATCAAATGTTGATGATATGAATAGACTTGGAAGTTGAATTGTTGGCTTCTTAGTGTAATCATCATTTATTTTCTTTTGTTACATCTAAACGTGAGTCTCCTTTCTAAAACCATAAATATACTGATGTATTTCGTTTATTTGGACGTTATCTTGAGTTTATTGATATAATTTCTCACGATGGGAGCATTCCATCATGCACTCACTTGCGTTCGGCCGAAAGTCTGCTTATCCCATTGTGAACAACTAGCCAGGATATAGGAAAAAGGAAAGAGAAAAGGGGATTGAACAAGATGAAAAAGAAGTGGGATTAGGATATAAAGTACACACCTTTTGACTCTTGTTTGCCACTCAAAGATTATAATGTTGTACTTTGAGCCAATAGATACTTATTTTTTTAATTAGAAGAACATGCATGACCTGATCAACTCAACCATTGATTTCTATGTGTGCCCTTTTGCTTCTACGACTTTTGACTAAATTATTTATAACCATTAAATATAATATGACTATGCTCAATTATTAAAGAATAAAGGGTCCTAAGCGTGGCAGCAACACGTTGGTTTCTTTGATGTGTTTTGGAGAAGGGACAAAAGAAATAAGTGAACTTTGGTGAAAACATGGAAGGATGAGATATCATGTGATATGTATGGGTAGCATGTGGTGGGGGTTAAGGGATAACCAAGATGATCAAATGCACACTTTTTTTATAATAAGGAAGAATTGATCTTTCGGATTCATATCGATTACGACAGATATGTCGATTCACTCCAAAACAAATATAATAATAATAAAATAATAAAAAAATCTTTTACAAAAGACAAATTTCTTATTGATGATTTTTTCCCCCACAAAAGGACTTGGACATAAAAATTTTGATGTAGCACAAATACAGACTACCACAACAAAGATAACCCAGAAACAATCTCAATGGGAGTTTGATGCATGAAGATCTTATCATATTAATTTTTTTTGTTATTTTTTTTATTTTAAACTTTAACCATTTTTTATTTTTTTTATTCTAATTTTCTTTAGTTAAATTAGGGTTAGTTTTATTTATTAGCAAAACTAGGGTTTTTTAGATGGTATTTAAACCGATCGTTGAAACGGAGGTCATAGTCCATTTGTTTGAGAATATTAAAAATTCCTTATTTGAAAAAGATTATGTCATCTATTTATCGATCTTGTCTTGTGTTTTAATCTTATATGTCGTAGTCCTTACTTCATTGCATCATTTGGTATCAAAGTATGGTCGATCGTGAGGGATGTGAATTCAAACTAAGACACCGCAATACCTGGTGTCGTGGATTCGATTTAAGAGGAAGTCGAATAGCCACATCGACAGAAACGAGACCCATTTGAAATCGAGATTGAAGAGAATCTATGACGGATTCGGGATGTAGAGCGACAACTTGTGGAGGCAAGATATATTGCTCGATTTAAAACCAAACAGAAGGAATCAGAGATTACATCCAACGATGAAGATCATGAGGAAGATCTTGATTTGTTCGTGTATCTGACCCGGGAAGGGCGACGAGCCGTTCAGATTGAAGATCTCATCCCATCTCAAAAGATTGAGATGAAAAATCGATATTCCGGAGTTCAAAGAGTTTGATAGTCTCGTCTTCGATAATCATCCCTATGAAGATGGAGATGAATTGGGAGAAATCATATATGATGACTATGACGATGATGAGTTGTTTATAGTCGAAGTCGTGGCTAATCTCTTCGAGGAGAACTTGATTAAAATCGGGGCACTTGTAGACCTTCGTTCGAAGGAGAATCGACTGTCAACAGTATATCTTTAAATGTGATGAAACCTCAAAGATCTCATCTTGCTTTGAATCCCAACGAGATTGTGATTCTCACATCAATATTTTTCTGGGAGCATTCATCAATCAATTTTATTATTGGGAGCGATACTTTGAAGAAAAGGGAAACAATTATGAACACTTTGTGCATCTTACTAATGTTCATTGCTTATTTCAAAGTTCATGGCCACATCTTCTGCAACAAGTCACCCTATGCTAATAAACTCGAGGATGAGTTTTCTCCAACCAGGGGAGAATGATGTTGGAAGATCTTATCAGATTTTTTTTTTGTTATTTTTATATTTAAACTTTAACCATTTTAGTTTTTTTTGTATTTTAATTTCCTTTAGTTTAATTAGGATTAGTTTTATTTATAACTGGAACTAGGGTTTTTCAGATGTGTATATAAGCTCATCGTTGAAATGGCCGCCATACTCAATTTTGTTTGAGAATATTAAAAATTCCCCATTTGAGAAGAGAGATTGTATTATGTATTTATCGATCTTGTCTTGTGTTTTAATTTTGCATGTTATAGTTCTTGTTTCTTTGCATCAGAATTCAAAGACAAACTCATTATAATTGAAGAGAAGAGTTCATTTGATATCAGCTGAATTTTAGAGATAGAGAGACGGAAAAAAAAGATTATTTGACGATGCTCATCTTCCCCCTCCAAAATCCACAAACCTAGCAAAATGTATCCCCACAAAATCACAAAATTGATGACGAAGAATATGAAAAGTGTCATACATCCGACTCCAATAGTTGGATTTGACATTTACCTAAAGCAAAATGATGAAGGCATAAACAGAGCGCAAAATCCTAGATTTAAGATTTAGGAGAATGCCACTGCTGCTGAGGTAATGATGTCCAAGTCTAAACATGAAGAGGCCTGTAGGAAGGTGGAGGAGATAAGTAATCAACTACAAGCATCTCGTAATATGGGAAGTAGTCTTGAAAGATCTCAACACCCTGCGAACCGACTTGAGATCAAAGGGGTGATAACCAGCCTAAATCCTTCGCTGTTATGATGAAATCAAACCCCATTGATAGAAGACCGTAGATGAATTACTATGAGTCCCGAATTGAAGATGGTGCGGTGGTAGTGGAGCCAATATTTGAGATTTTGGAGGAAGATTTTCGAAAATGAAGTGGCTGCCTTGTGGGTTGCTTCATTAGGAATATGAACTACTATTCAGTTAGTGTAGCTGCTACGGGTCATTGGAGCAAGGATGGACTTATTGACATCCTCACTGACAAAAAGAAATTCTACTACTTCAGAGTTCTAGAGTGTGAGGCAAGAAGGAAGATACTCAAAGCAGGAATGTGGTTGATACGGAATAGGCCTTGCCTTACGCAACAATGGACATCAGATGTTACACCATCAAAGCAAGAACATGAAAAAAAAAATTCTTGGTCAAACTATATAATATTCTATTGTCACTTTAGAAGGAGATTAGGTTGAACTATGTGACAAGTGCAGTGAGGAAACCCCACTATGTTGACTCCATGACAGAATCCATAGAAAAATTATCTTTTGCCAAGATATGTTGTGAAGTGGTTGCTTCAAACCCGTTGATAAATCATCTCTGCAACAGACTGAAAATATTTTATACATGTTGTTAGGGTTGAGTATCAATGGAAGCCCCTAACTTGTAAGCTATGTGGAGTATTGGGTCATAAAAAAAAAAAAAAAAAACAAGGAGAAACATTCAACCCCACCAGTGGAGAACAACCCTACTTCTCTAGGAAAGCTTGGAAAGGAACCCTTAGCCTAAGGGATACAAAAGCAGATAAATTATATCTTGTCCCAAAATTCAGACCAAGGAAAATGTGATAGATTCCATCTTTTACCTACAAAGAAGAGATCGAAGAACCTCACCTAAGGGAAATGTGTTAGACTACATAGCCTATAGAAATTAGTGATAAGTAAAACAGCTCTAAGGAAGTCATTAAGACAACAGAGGTTCAGACTCAAAGGACAGAAGAGTGAAACTCAGCAGATCAGTAGAATGCAGATTACTTTGATAAAAACTTCAAGTAAGAAGGGTTAAACAATGTAGCAGGGTGGACTATAGAGAACATAGAATAAAGTAGGTAAGCAAGGTAGAAAGATTAATTCAGAGGGAAACTAAGTGTTCTACTCTCAGCGTATCAACAAGGGAGAAATCAGAGCTCAATAGAGAACAAAACTTCTGTGCGTAGTGACAAAGTTGTACGGACTAGATATCTCAGGTCATTTTCAGGAGGCATTGGAAATTGGTACTTGGATAGTTTTTGATTGCGATGAAAAAGTGAGATTATTTCAAAGGACAAAGAGACAACGGCTAATAAATGGGCCTTGTCTATGACCAGAGGATGGCATCATAGTTTAGGTAGTTGTTGATCTGAACGAACACACTTGAGTGCTTACTTTGTTGTGAAAAGAGATATAGAACAAGTTGAAGGCTAGTGCAGCATCAAACATCCAGAGGGTCACAAATACTTGAAGGAGGGTCTGTTTCGAGGTTAACTCATTTGAGAAAGGGATCAGGAGAGCTCAAAAAAATCTCTTCAAGAAAAATGCTCAGGGATATAGACTGGATCATATTGGGTACTCTCTAAGAGGGGTTAAGGGTGAACCGAAAATCCCAGACTTAGTGAAACATCACTATTGAACGAGTGGACTTATGTTTTAAAGTTCATTTTAACTCTAGCATCAAAAGCAGAGTAGGAAAGATTAAAAGTTATGGAACTTTAGCCCATGTTAAGGGATTTAAACATAATCTTTTGTCCATAAGCCAATTATATGACAAATGATTTTGTGCGTCTTTCAACAAGGACACTTATGAGGTGAAGTACAAGAATAATAATGAGATTAAATTGATTTGAAAAATAAAAGGAGTTGTCTATGTGGTTGATTTCACAAAGTCCATAGCCTAGGAAGTGACTTGTTTTTTATACAAACGATCTTAATGATGTTAATTGGTTGTGGCATAGGAAAATGTCACAACTCAACTTTAAGAAAATGAATGATCTGTGCTCTAGGAACTGGTCAAAGGCTTGCCCGAGATTAAATTCTTTAAGGATAGACTATGCGAATCATGTCAGAATGGTAAACAAATTAAGACATAAGACCATATAATTGTTATACATGGATCTCTTTAGATCAATCTCCACTGAGAGTATAGGGGAAAAAAAAAAGCATACAGTTGTAGTCAGTGATAATGTCACAAGGTATACTTGGGTGTTTCTTATACATAGTAAGAAAGACACTTATGGAATCCTTACAAAGTATCTTAAACAAGTGCAGAATGAAAAAGGGCTGGACGTTGTAGCCATTAGAAGTGATCATGAAACAGAATATGATTAATATGATGTGGATCAGTACTGTGATGATCATGAAATAGCACATAATTTCTCTGTATCTAATTGGACACCATAGCAGAACAGAGTAATTGAGAGAAGGAATAGAACCCCAATCGAGGCTATAAGATCTATGCTGTTAGATGCAAATCTGGCCTTGTAGTACTGGGTTGAGGCTATTAATACTACATATTATGTACAAAATAGATGCCTTATACATAAAGTGCACAAAAAAACCCCTTATGAGTTATGAAAAGGAAGAGTACCTAACATTGGTGACTTTTATGCTTTTGGATGCAAATGTTTTATTCACAACAATGATAATAGGTTTTTAGATAAGTTTGAATCAAAAATTAATGAAGGCATATTTTTGGTATATTCCATTATAAGCATAGCCTATAGGGTTTTAAACAAGAGATTTGACACACTCGATAGAATTATGCATGCCACATTTTATGAAACGTTTGCTGAATTTAGGGTTGCTAACATCTTTGATGAAGAAAGTATATATTGCAATAGTGACAGTGAGAGCAGGAAATATCCATAAGAAAATCATGATGGCCCAGAAGAAGGAGATGCAGCAGAGCATGAACCAGAAGAGCAACACGTAAAAGAGGACTCAATTGAAGTCCCACCACAGTTATAAGATTGATACATGTCGTTTTGCACTTAAATTAATTTCCCTACTAAATTTATTATAAGATGAGTAGGGTTCAAATCCCACGAGGAACTATGTATTGGAATTTCACTCTAAAGACTAGTGTAAACTATTTCTATGATGCGGGGGGATAATAATTTTGACTAAATTTAATTAAACTAAGCTAAGGGAAAATAATAAAAAAGATTAAACCCTAAGTTCAACAAATGTTCAGAAAAACCCAGATCAGATCTTGATCTGTTTGCTAAATAACCTTATTCTAAGAAAGAAAAATAAAAATGAAAGAAAAAAAATAAAAGAGAGAAAGCGTATATCTCTGAATGAAATATTTATAGAAAATAAAGAGAACTAAGGTTTGTACAAATTAGATAAGATTTGATGTCATCAATCATGGGTATGAACTTCAACAATGGGTGTGCACAGATAAAAATTAAATTTGAAAAATTTCTGAAAGTCCCAATGTAGCTTGTTGTGAGACTGGGGGAGGGTGGATAGTCTCTCTTTCGAAGGTTTATTGTCAAATTAACTAAGCTCAGTTAGACAACAAGGTTGTTTTCAACTTACTATAGTAATACGAAACCTTACTGCAGTAATGTTGGTTTTTTTCAATTTATTATTGATCGAAGTTTATTAGTAGTAGGGTTAAAGATGATGAAAGCAATAGTGTAAGAACACAATGAATTTTTGTATTGGTTAGAATATATAGCTAAAATACGACTATATCGCATACTCTTGTCTTCCCTTGACTATCAATGTGATAGTCAAAAGGATAGTACCGTGTGTGATTATTTTAGGCTCACAATCAACTTGTCACTTTACAGTATGTAAATGACAATACAAAACCAATTACAAGGTCTTTTCTTCTCCTCAACAGGACTCAAAATAGCCTCTGGCAGTCGTTTGTCTGACAGTAGTACAATTCAATCCTTGCTTCATATCTTCCTTTCAAATAGCTGGCTCAGATCTTTAGCTATCAATTTCTTACACAGTTCACTTCAAGCCTTACTACACTTGCCTTTCTTTCAGAGCAAAGGAGATTCAGAAAATCAAAAGTTATGAGACCTTGGACATTGCCTTTGTATTTATAGACAATCTCAAGTTTCTAGCCGTTGTTGAAATCGTCCCTTCTATGAATAATCATTTTCATGCCACTCTAGAACATATTCAGGAATCATTGACCTTTGGTTTTTGATGCAGGAAAGGACACTGACCCAGTGTAAAGGCAACATGTGAACCTTTACTTCATCTGAACCATTCTGTTGAACTCAGTCTTATTGTCCTTCGGCTTTGCTACAGTAACCCTTTTCACATAGGAGCAATCTAGGATAAACCACTCCTTACTGTTGAACCCCAAATGTCCAAGCCTTACTGTCCCTTCACTCATGACCTCAAAGCTGCCAGTCTCACTGCATTTCTTTCTGAATTAGCCTTATGCGTTCTTTTTTGAATCGACTTTTCTGTATTCCTTTCTGAATCTGCTTTACTGCGCACCCATTGCAGGTTCACTTTCGAAGCAGATGAGTCTCAATCTTGATACATACTGAGACATTCTAAGATAAAAGTTTGTCTATCACTCAATTTCTATATATCATGGGTTTGACTCAACAATCTTTCCCTAAGTCGATGATAGCAAACTCTATCTAAAAAGGTAGAAGATATATATCTTTTCTTTCATTTACATCAAAAAAAAAAAAAAATCATACAAAATTTTGGGACATACAAATAGGCTTATATGCTTTACTACTTCTGTTTCTTTGGAGCAGTAAGGTCATCACCATCTCTCCTCCTCTTTATCATGGGCCTTGGAGGTACTGGTTTGGGAGACACAACAGCCTTCTTTGAAGTAGTCTGTGCTATGGTTTGCTGTGACCTTCCTGATGAGTTTGGCTGTGTCCCTCTACTGATTGTCTGCTCCAAGGCTTGATTAAAGAGATCAAAATAGCTTTTAATGCTCTTTTCAGTCCTTTTTATGGCATCCTTCTCCAGATGAGTGTCGACCACACTTTTGTTCAGTAATATCCGTGATTATCTTTGTGAGTCTAAAGATGAGTGGAATGGTGTCCTCAATCTTTGTTGTTGTTGTTGTAGACTCTCCCCCTGTTTGCTAGCATCAGTGAAAGGGAAGAGAGTTCTACCTATTAAGTGTTTCTTAAATCATTGATTTTGGACTTGATCTGATGGAGTTTTACTTCGTTCTTTGTTTGGTTCTTCTCTAACAGATACTTGAGCATGGCAATGTCATCAGCCAACGAGGTCGTCTGTCTCTCTACATGCTCTTTTAGGCGTACAACTTGCTGAGTAATGGTGTTGGTGAGGGAGTTCAATTGAGATTGTTGTCTTTGTATATTTTGTTGATGCATTTCTCCCATAGACTGCTTCAAAAGAGCCAAAGAAGCATCTGTTGCAGTGGCTGTGGTAGAGGCATGCTTCGTATGACGTTTGATCACAGTGATGGCTTTCGTCAAGTCTGTGTTGAGATACTCGACTGTGTGTTGGAGTTTGCTGAGTTGATCTTGCATGGACTTAGTAGTAGAGTTCATCTGGGAGTTCGCAATAGAGAAGTACTCATCCTGTTGCCGTTGAAGGTGGAGTACTTATTTGTCTAATAATTATACCAGCTTCATTGGATCATGAAGGTTGACAGCAGCCCCTATAGCAGCAGAGATATGATGTGTTGTTCATTCTTGAGCTATGGGGGAATCTTCAGGATAGAGCTCAAAGCACTCTTGAATAGGTGACACTGCTTTAGGAGGGTCTTTGGAATATGCATGGGAGCTCAATCCTTCTACAGTAGGGACTTCAATGATTTACTCAGAGTGTGCAGAAGAGCAGATAAGCAGTGGTGAAAAAGGAACGACTGAGAATATGGTAGTGTGCTTTTTGCAGTAATGGAGGACCTGGGAGTGAGAGGAATATCTTCTATGATTGGTATGTCCATTGTTGTGTGCACTTTCTGTGTAGTAGCCTCAAACATTACTATAAAAATCTCAGACGTGTCTATTACGTGCTCAACTTCTTGCGCAGAAGCATCAGACGCTTCTGAAGGAGCCTTGATCACTTCTTGAGTATCTCTTTGATGAGGTACAGTAGCCTCAGACGGTTCGGTAGGTGGGTCAGATACTCCTTGTTGTTTCTTATCCTCTTGTGTAGAAGCCTCAGACGCTTCTGTCATTTGCTGGGTTTAGATTTTAGAGGGAGTAACAGGGGTTGTGGCTCTTGTTGTGGTGGTGGAGGTGATGTTGTGGTGGTGGTTTGGGATGGAGATGGTGATTTGTTGGTGGTTAGCGATGGTTAGGTGGTGAATATGGGTTGGTATGGTGGTGTGAGTTGAGGAATACAACAAAGAGGGGATTCTGCGGTGATGATATCATAAAATTACCTTTGTGCAGTGGTGATGGAATCTGCAGAAGGAATGTTATGATGCAGAGGGGTCTGTATGTTATAACAAGGGTCGCTATAGGAGTGACAGTTAGATACTGTGCAAAGGACTCTGTACCAACCATATCAATAAGTTCATCATCTGAGCTGTCTTGTTGTGGTGTAGAAAGGGAAGAGGCATTGTCATCATTATCACCAATGTTGTTGCCACCTTCAGAAATCCTGCCTTCTATTAGATGGTTCATGGTTGTGAAAATGAAATATCATGCCAATCATTTCTCTTGCTTCCCTTGCATCCTCACTTCTTGCCATAAGACACAACTGAGCTTCCATAGTTGATGCTGTTTTAGTTTCCTCCTCAGAATCGCTCCATGTTTTTACAGCTAGTGCCTTCTATTGCTTTTGTATTTTCTCTTCTCCGGAGCTTTGTTTCTTTTGTATTCATCTTTTGGAGGCATTCTACACTCTGCAGCAAAGTGTCCTACTTTGCCACAATTGAAACATATGCTGAATCTTGCTCCTTCCCGTCTTTTGACTCCTGTTCTTTTCTTAAGTTTCTCATCTTTTTGTTCTGAAGAAATCTCTTGAACTTTTTGGCCAGTAGAGCCACAATTATATCAGAGTGTTCTCATTCGGATTTTGTAGAGCTTGACTCTGCTTTTCTTTCTTGGGTTCTGCTGCTTTTAGAGCAAGATTTTTCTTCTTTTCTGCTACTTTCTCTTTTCTTTGGAGTATCTCCAGTTGATAGGTATATAAGTTTCCAAAGAGGGTTAGCAGAGCAGTTGTGCTGAGGTTCCTTGACTCTCTAATTGAAGTTGTCTTGGAATCCCATTCTGGTGTGAGATATCTCATGAACTTCAGATTTAGAGTTTTTTTTTGTTCTCCCTTATTTCAGAAGCACCTTCCATTCGAACAACTTGAGCATACCAGACTTCTTGAGCAATTTCGCAATGATTGATAGTTTCGAACAACTCAGGGTCTAGGGATTGGTAGAGTATGTTCATGGCTTTGTTGTCAAATGAAACGAGCTCCCAATCTCTTTCAGTGTAATCCTTCTCTTCTTTCGGAACAGGTTTCTTGTTGTCTTTTGGATCTGTCATCATTGGAACAAAGGGACCTTGGATAATGGTTCTGAAAATTCTCTTGTCTATAGCATCCATGTGCATCTTAATCCTCTTTTTTGAATGACTGAATTTGTCAGCAGTGAATAGGGGAGGGCTGACATGAGTATCAAGCTGAGACATTCTCACAAGATTGTTAGCAACTTCTTTGCCAACAAAATCAAGAGCAGATACAATAACACAAGTTACCTTTTCTGTTCATAGGTGTTAGGCCTAAAGAGATAGGCTCTATTTGAAAGAAATTCTTGTTATTTAATCTTTGTTAGCTAAGTTACTAGTAGATAAAATCAATAAGAATACAGGAAGTATAAAGGCACACATGATTTATAGTGTTTCTAAGAGTAGAGTTCAAATGAGACACTAAAGCATATATTCACTCTTCCCTTGGAGATCAGTGTGATCGAGTAAGAGGTATTTGACTATGATTGGGGTTTTTTGGTTAACCCTTAACCTTCTTATAGAGTACACTAGTGGTGTAGTCTTGCACTGAACACCTTCCTTGAAGTGATTCCCTCGAGCTCCCCTGATTTCTACACCAAATCAATTAGCCTCTAGTTTGGACACCCTCTTCAAGTGTTTGTGAGCCTTTGAGAACACTTGGATGCAACACTTGTTTAGCTAGATTGATTTCTCTTTCAACACTGCATAGTCAGCACTTGTATGTTTTTCAAAATCAGTTATCTACCCAAACTCTACTGCCATCCTTCTTTTATTGACAAGGCTCTTTCACTTGTCATTGTCCCTTTTGCACATTGAAATAATCTCAGCCATCGATTTCCAACAGGAAGTGTCCAATGACAACTCCCAATGCTCCTGAAAACGACGTGAGAATTATCAAGCCTATGTAAAACTGTCACTGTGACGCATGATTCTTGTCATGTATTAAGCTATGTTGTTTCACTCTACTGCTCTACTAAACAGAAGAACAATTAGCCTTCCGTGCTAGAATAACTTGTCTTGGCCACATGACTTGATAATTCTATGTAGTTTGTAACCGACTTTGCTGCCTCAGTTCACCCTTCCGATTTAAAGTGGTCAACCAGTCAAGCTGTACTCTCCTGATGTCCAAATTTGCACTCTGCTGACTTGCTGATTTATAACCTTGTCTCCTTTGAGTTGGAACCTTTGCTGCCTTAGTGATGCGCTAAGAGATGTTTTGCTTATCATCAATTTCTTAGGGCTTGATTCAACACCTTCTTTCTGACAAAGCAATTCAGAAGATTGCCACAACTAAGCAGACTATGGAGATCATAATATATACTCATCATAAAAAGCAATCTCAAGATTTGGACACTATCCAAGACAAACAAGAAGATGATAGGTTTCACCTTAACTAAAGGATGGACGAAATCCTAGAGGTAGAGATGGGTAGTTGGCCGGTCCGGTCCAGCCCGTGTATCGAACAGTTCAGGACTAGTACTATAGCAGTCCGGGCCTTGGACTGGCACATCTATATTCGGGCCGGTACGGTCCAGGCCTAAACAAGGGAAGGAGGAGGACCAGCCTGGCCCCTAGGCCCCAAACCGTTTGAACCAGGCCGGTTCGATCCGGACCATTAAGGCCCATTATGGCCCATCAATGTTTTATTTTTTTTCAATATTTTAAATTCAAAAAAGTATCCAATTCGAATTTAAAAGTATACATTAAGATACGTTCCAAAAAATAGTCGTTAAGTTGAATTTTACAATATTGATCTATGCAAAATATGAATGTAAAAGATCGCAAGTGTACGGTCAAAGAATCAAAGAGAAGAGTAAACTCAATGACGATTGGTCGAAATCGTCTTTGTCTTGTCGTTTTCAAATCTTGAGCTCCATGCTCGGCGTGCGTTAATGTGTTCAAAAGTCTCTAAACTATCTCTAAGGTATGAGGCTTAAAATATCTAGGTCGAAATATTATAAGAGCATAAATAAGAGATTATAAAGTTCTAATTACGGAAACAAAATATTCTTTAAATCCCGTCAAGCTCTCATGACACCCATAACGCCTTCGTAGGAAACTAGTACTGGTTTCTCAATGGTTATCAGGTGGTCCTTCATTACAGGTGTAGCAGTTCTTGCATCAGGGTGTAACGACGACAAAATTCAAATTACCTGACCCCGAGTCGGGTCGGTTCGATCCTTGAACCTGTCCGGATCAGTCCCGATCCGGTCCCAATATCCTCTATCCCCATGCCCACCTTGACCAGAGGGTCCGGTCCGGTCCTGGCCCGTCCCGCCACATCACCTCATGGTCGGGGCCAATTCAAGGGTCATAAAGGCAGGTCCGAGTTGGTTTCGCAGGCCGACCAACCCGTTCTCCATCTCTACCTAGAGGTTGTCAAGCACCACTAGCAGGAGACAACTGAGAAGCTTAATGCTCTTTAGTCTGCTATGGATGCTATAAGGGTGGTGGTAGAGGCTCTACCCTCTATTCTTAATGACAAAAAGGGGGAGAAAACAGAAGAGATGTTCTTGAAGCATACAACAGAGTTGGGAAGAAACTTTACAAGAGAAGAGATTGCTGAGCAAGAAGTAGTAGAGCTAACCTCAAAACAAAGGGAACAGAAATGGTTGGAACAAGAACTATATAAGAAGATCAGAAGATTAGGCTATTATTATAAGTTCTACAAGGACACAATAGGACATTACCACAAAGGATTAGAAGAAGGGAGACGTGAAGCAATTGAAGGGCACAGATCAGAAAGGGGTCATAGAACTTCATAAGAGCGACACATTGGAAGAGGACATGATCAGAGGAACAAAGATCATAAGCAGAGATAGGATCAGAAAAAGGACTACAGAAGCTATAACACAGACTTATCCAGATATGAACTATAAAAAAGAGATAGGTCAAGGTCTCTACAAGGAAGCTCAAAGTGAGGAAGAGGAGAGGACTACTACCAAAGAGGCAGGACTGCTACCAAAGAGGTAGAAGATGAGAAGAATTCTAAATAGTCAAACTTTTCTTTTCAAACAAAAAGTTTTCTTTCACACATTATAAAAATCCAGCCCTTTTGCGACAGTCATTTCCGTCACAAATTTCGTCACAAAAACCTAGTCGCTAATTGATTTAGCGACGGAGATTTTAAAATCCGTCATAGATTAGCAATAAAACGATCGCTAATTTGCGACAGAATAGAAATTAGTCGCAGAACCCGTTTCCAGAAGGTTTGCAACGGAACACCAAAGTGGTCGCTAAATAGAGACAAAATCTATTGCAAATTAGCGAGGGACTCCATGTTTCCGTCGCAAACCCTTATTCCTGGACTGCATTGATTTGCGATGAAATCTGTCGCAGATTAGTAATAAAAGGGTGTTTTTCCGTCGCCAATCTAGTTTTGAGGAAAAAAAGAACAGCTGAATTTGAGCTTCCTCTGCTATGTACAAACAACCATATACTCGAGTTATATTTTTTGGGGTGTCAAACCAACATAGAACACCAACCATACATGCAAGTTATATATCATAATTCCAACTAAACAAGTTACATGATACTATTGTCTAAATAACCAAAACATCCAACAACAAGCCCTTAACAAGAAAGCCTAAAACACATGAGTCTGCTTGGGTACGTCGGGAGGAGACGGTGGATCACGAGGCTAATGAGGAGGCCGATCAAGCGGGTTGCTACTGCACTGATACTGCTGCAATAGTCGCTGGACCAATTGTGTCTGCTCGTTAATGCGTGTTGTCAACATCGCATTGCTCTCTTGCAACTCGGCGAATTTACATGGATCGAACGAGGAAGACCCCTTTCTACAAGTGAATAGTCAGAATCGTCCATACCCCTCCCGGAATCTCGTCGTGACATCTACAAGTGAAAAACAAAACAAATCAACACATTCAGAACATAGAATGAAAGACTTATATAGAAACGCAAACAAAAACATAGAAGTTATATGTATAGGTTTTTACTATGTATCTAAAATTTATATGTATAGGTCATTACTCTAATCATTTTCATTGTCATCATCATCATCATCGTAATAGTTATCGTCATCGTCATCATCGTCATCATCGTCATTCTCATCGTCATCGTCATTGTCATCCTCATCCTCTTTCATGTCCTCATCGTCCTTATTCTTCCTCTTCCTCATCATCTTCATTGTTCTCTTCCTCGAGGTCATCTTCGAGGTCATCGTCATCAGAGACAAGTGAGACACCTGTATGAGAAGTGTCTTCTTGAAAAACTTTATCTTCAATGAAAGCAACAATCATTCCTCGCGCCTTCATCCAAAATACCGCCCACCAATGATCTCTAGTCTTGGTGAGGCTACGATAGAGAGCATAGCATACTTGAATAGCTTGATTTGCCAATATGAAAGGATCATAGCCCCTTCGATACTTCTTCGTCCTGTTAATCTCAACCAGCTTGTATTTGTTGTGTACATTGAGGCCTCTGTCGGAGTCAAACCAATCATACTTGAAATGAATCGTTCCATATGAGCATTCGAATCTGATGCGTGCCGTCGCAAGCACGTCAAATTTATATTTATAAGATCCCACTTTACTCTATAAATATGGAGTTAAATGCAGTAGTGGAAGTAGGGGTCGATCCTACAAAGAAGTTTAGCTTGATCAGCTAAATTGACTTAAGATTTGACTATTCTAGAAG
>JAOVYX010019539.1:0-18331 GCA_035668315.1 Drosera spatulata | reverse complement strand
GTAACTTGTCGTCAAGGAGTTGGTAAGCGGTTAAGCTGCAAAATATGGGTTCTCAAACTACAATGTTTAACCTGTTTGCCATACAACAGATAACAGAAATAACACACATTAGAATATAGTAACGAAGTGAAAAAAAATAAAAAAATGTCCATGGCATCGTTTCCAGCACTAACCTGAGCGGCAGTTAATGAAGACAAAATGTCCTTGCAATGTTCGAGTAGAGCCTGCTCCCTGGCAGCGGTCTTTGCAAGTTCAGCTACTATGGTGTTTACTTCCTCAACCTGCAGATAATGCGGGACTTTAGCATCCTCTTATGAAACAGCGCTTGATCCTTAAGGTATTTTTTTTATGTCAACTGATCATTTTATCAGGTTGGTGAAGGCAGTGTGAACTGAGAACTGCAATAGATTCAGCTGATGCACCAAACAGTGTGATGAAAATTATATGCAAGAAGAAAGCTACCTTGGCCAGAAGAAGGCAGATCGAAGATGCTGTAACATCCATAACATCAATTGCCGAGCGAACAGTTTCTTTCACCCCTTGGATGTCAGCCTGTGGATACAAAAAATTTACTCATTCATAAGCTCAGAGAAGCCATTTGTTAATGCTTCCTGACTAGCAAGTTTAATGCTTACAATTGCTCCTCCAACAACAGGAAGGCGGAGAGTGCTGGCCTTCAAAGCCTCAATTGCTCCTCTCAAGGACGTACTGTTTTCATTATCCAGATGTGACCATTCTTCCAAATATGTCAACTGCATATTTCATAACATATAGGAATCCTTATCCAGCAATTCAAAAAATTATCAAGGCATCAAACTTCTTAAAAATAACAATCAGGGATGACACTAATTCTACAGAACCTGTGTCTAGACCAAGATAGGACTCATGAAGGCCCTACTGTACCACTCTCCAATTAGTTATAAAACTATCAAGGTTATGCCAAGCCAGTCATAGCCACTAATGTGGGAAATGATACATTTTCCCCCTTTTCATAACAGAGACAAATCCAAATCCATACTTGTTTCTAGCCATAAAAAATTAGAGAAATATTCCTTGATAGATGGTAACATTCAGTGCAGCTTTGCTTTAAAAGCAGAAGGCGGTTTTGCTTTGGCATGTCTTTTCTCATTTGATACAATATTGACCTTGTGCACAATTTCAATGACACTATGGATTGCAATGGCAAACTTCTTTCAGGACTGTGGACGATTATTTTGAATTAGAAGCATCATAATTTAGTTTGACACCGTTCAGGGTAAATGACACTATGGATTGCAATAGCAAACTTCTTTCAGGACTGTGGACGATTATTTTGAATCAGAAGCATCATAATTTAGTTTGACACCGTTCAGGGTAAATGTGGCATAAACGTTTGTATGAAAGACTGCCCCTGAGAAGCTAAAAAAGGATGACACTGCAGAAAAAACACAGAAGCAAGAATTTCCACAACAATAGACAACCAGAAATTTGCTAAAAATGTAAATGGAAGTCTTACTTGTCCCCTGAGAATGGCGGCCAGCTTTAGCTTTTGCTTCAACAGTTGCAGCTGTGTTCTTTTATGTCTAACAGAGTCACGTAGACTTGTCAATGTAATCAACGCATTCCAAAGATTTTTCTGCATCAGAGAAGAAAATATTGGATCTTCAATGTTCAATTGATCGAACTCATTTTCCCATGATTTAAACATTCATAGAATTTGTGATGCAATTAACCAAAAGTTGCATGATACATACATATGCCTATGGAGAACCTACATCTTGATTGGGGAAGAAACTTATCGAATGAGCAAGCAAACAAAAGGAGAAAACTGAATCAAAGAGATTAAAAAATTAATAGCATATGTACATTGTGTGTGACCATGAGAGGAAATGGAATGAGTCCGAAAGAGAGCTGAATCATTAATTTGTAAATATAGCAAGACCACTAGGCCATAGTGCATGGCACACAAGAAAGAAACAAAAGAGAAATGAATAGGCAAAACTAATGCCAGGTTAAATATAGAACAAACCAGAAAGATGAAACACAACACAGAGTTTCCTTGCGACAGGCCAAGTTCAATCATGCAAGCATAAGTGCATAATACATGCATCTCCATCACACGGAATCTAGAAGCTTTCTAGTAAGTGGCTTGTCACAGCGGAGTCCCTCGAGTGGAATGGTCACTAATCAACCACAAGTTTCTGGTTTGATATGAAAAATGCAAGGGCTCAAATTCACCCATTATATTCATCACACAAAGTAATCTACAACTACAGAGGCAAGTTGCCTATTATGGACTTCCTGTGCAGGTATATTAGGAGAGCAGAAAAGCCTGGACGTTTCAAGACATAGGTGTACGAGGACATCAAATATTAAAGCAGCAATCAACCTGTCTATTACTCAATTTTCACTTTTGAGGGATAGCATTTCCTTCATGTGAAGTTCTTCATAGTTGGTGATCTCCTTATATCTAGGGGTTTCCAACAATGAGCTATTCTGCAAGGCTTTTCATGCATGATTGGTCGGAAGTTAATAGAGGTGCTTTAGTGATGGCAACCAAGCAGCAAGATGAAGTATAAACTCGCCATCAATGAAACCTCAACTTACAAAAGAAAAACTAAGTTGAACATCTCCAAGTCATATCAGGATATAATTTAAGTATATGAAAGGAGATTTCAGTTTAGAACATGGGACATGGAAAAATACCATACCTCAGCACTCTGTCTCTGGACTAACAAGGCA
Source organism: Drosera spatulata (assembly GCA_035668315.1). Classification (NCBI taxonomy): domain Eukaryota; kingdom Viridiplantae; phylum Streptophyta; class Magnoliopsida; order Caryophyllales; family Droseraceae; genus Drosera; species Drosera spatulata. The sequence continues at coordinate 15,610 of JAOVYX010019539.1, read as the reverse complement.
GCCTCAGCTCTTGCATTCACAAAACGCCACTGCAAGTGTCGGTTGTATAATAACCTCAACTGGTGTGCATCAACAATTCGGTTCTCTCCTACCCTTCCTCTACGTATGTCAACAGCATAACTAAGCACTGATGGGGTATCACAGAGGGCACCATTCCAGGAGTTAGCAACCAAGCTTCTAACCTTAGATGGACTGGTACCCCGTGAGGGAGAAGGTGTTAATGGTGTCATAAGCGTCCCTGGAGATGCTGGCCTAGTGGCTCCCCGAATCGGTGAAGACAAAGCCCTGGGAGACATCACTGGTCCATCACCAAACTTCCTCGCCAGGTTGAGCTTAGGAGGCACAGCCATTTTCTGCAGAGGACTCCCAGACAACGTTGATCCGGAATCCTGAAGCCGCCTCAACCGCATATTGGTCTCCTGCCAAAATTTGGCTGACACCATAATGCCACCTGGCCCACTTAGTCGCTGGGAGTTGCTTACACGGGCCCCAGAAGAGCCTCCAGAGGAAACACTTTCTGTATCCGAAGCAGTGAGATCGGATGGTGCAGAGGATTCAATCATCGAATTCGCATCCACTCCGATCCCACTTAACAGATCCAAATTGCCTTGTTCAAGATTCAGCATCCCATCAAATGATGCTCTCCCACTCTCCTCAAACGAGTCCCTTAACAACCTCATATCCATCCTCCCAGATCCAAGGCTCTCATTCTTTTCCAATATGGAACAGTCCAAGCTCTTCACAACAGGATTAACCTCCCTAGTCCTACCAGGCCATCGCTTCTGTGAATCAGCCGACTTCAAACAATCACCATGCTCATCATTCGCTCCTCCATCCAATCTCCCCCTCGCAGGAGTCCCTCTCCTCCTCTCCGGGGTCGCTTTCCTAGCACCATTACTCGAATTCACAGCCTTAGCCTTACAAATAGGAAGCGAAAACGCCTCCCCTTGGAAAGAAACAGACAGACTCCTCGTCGAGGTAACCAGAAGCTTCGTGGCAGCTGGTACCTCACCGCCATTGGCCACAGATGAAACCGGCCTAGGAGTAACAGACCGCCTCCGGCCAACCGATTGGGACCGGCTAGGCGTCGAATTGGTAGTAACAACATCCCTCCTGGACACAAAAGGGGAAGGAAACCTTCTACCAAGCGAAGAAGACCCCGATGAAGTAGCAGTAGCAGAACTATTACTAGTACTAGTAGTTGCAGTGGTTGAGCTAGAAGTTGTAGAAGAAGCAGGAGACATATACCTAGAAGGGATTTCTCTGCCTCTGATGATTCTCCTCTGATTATTAACCCCCATCGAAACCCTACTCGCTCGGTTCTCATGGATTTCTTGCTGAGAAATGACGACCACCATCATCCCACCATCAAAACCCCAAGATCACATCGACCCATCACCAAATCCGACTCCCACGCTCGAATCCAACACCGACCCAGTTCCAAATCCCCAAAAGGGTGCCCAAATTGGTCATTTTTTTGAGTGCCCAGATGAGCATTGCCAAGATTCAAGAATTGAGGGCATGGGAAATCAGGGTTGAGCTGATGGGTTTTTCCAAATAGGGCAAGGAAATGCCGTTGAGGGAGAAATCCACTGTTGTGTTGCTGCAGGAAATGGAGACCAGAGGTGGTGAAAATGGGGTGGCTGCTTTGCAGTTGTGTGTTGTGGTTGGTGAAAGAGAGAGAGGGGAGATGGAGTGAGATTTGGGTCGAATAGGAGAAGAGGTGAGAGAGAGACACAAAAGGAAAAGGGTTTGGATCTTTGTGAAATCTTTGGAGAGACGATGATGCCCCGTTGATTATATTTACTGCATCCTCCCAAAATTTTACAGTTCGGCTATAATCGGATCCTATGTGATCAAATTGTCGGAGAAGTTCTATGGTTTACGTACATCACGTATGACTCGCCATGTTCATTAGTAATAGAAATGTCGGTAAAGACAGAGTATAGCTCTAGCGTATGAATCAGTGGTAAATTTTGCCTGTCAATATATCGAAATCTTACAAGATGATGAAACAATATGTATCTATTTAGAATGGAAATAAGGGTTAGATCAAGTCTAATGGTGATGGTCATTTTGCACATGCAAAATTATATTTTGATCTTAAGTAGTGAAATTTTGTTATAATATGGTAATGTTATTCCAATAGTTTCCTAGCTATATTTTCTCTCTTAAGATATTGTAATTTGATCCAATGATGAGAGGAAAACTACATCAACAATTCCATCCTTTTGGATGAGATGACAAAAATGACTTTGTTATATTTGATGTCAAATATAACATTGCATTATCAAAAGTTATAATCTGCCTATTAAAAATTATCACCTTCGTCCCAAAATAATTACAAAAGTTTGATCGAGCGGTTTATTGAGAAAAACTTTTGATTTATGCCGTACAATGATCAAACATTATTTTTCATAAAATTATCGTAAAACGTTAATGATAGTTTCAGTTATGTACTTCAACCCTGCACCGATGACGTAATTTTCTTATCTCGTTAAGACGAATAACAAACCCCTTAAAATACACGTTGAATAGTGCAAAAAAAAATTTATTATATTTATGTTGGGACGAAAGGAGTATACCATTAACCTAACAATATATATACCATCAAAGTCAAATATTATGGTGCCCTTGTTATATTTTGGTTATTAGAACCATTTTGCCTACTCGAATGAACTTGCTCTTATAATGAAAAATTTATTCGTATAAGTGACATCTTTTCTTAAAGGTGGATCCACTTGAACTTGTTTTGACCCCTATTACCAGATTTATACAGTAAAAAAAATAGGCCTTCGCTCAATTATTTTGGAGAAATTTCTGCTCTACGCAGTAGCTCTTTTCCTCGTATATGCAAGGCATAACTTCAGTTCTTCTTGGGACAAGCACAATGGCATTGCCACTCTTAGGTTGTGTCCTTGTTTTATGTACTTTGAGTTATGGATGATTTGTTCATAGATCTTTCGCATCAGAATCAATAAGCAAAAGGAGATCCATACTATAGAGTGATTTATCCATTTAGCGAAGGCAAAATTGAATGATTTAATTTATGATTGCACGAAGTCTTTGTTTATCTTTCACTGTAATTCCAAGAACATGCTTTGTTTCACTATGCAGGGCTCAAAAAATGAAAAACGTGGAACTATTAGGTGGATTCAACAGCGTTAAAGGTGAATTAGGTGGGCAAAGGTTTGTTATTGAGATAAATGACAGATAATCTGCAGGCCGTTGGCCTTCAAGTACAACTAATTACAATTAACTAACTAGATTATGATTACTTAACAGTATCAAATCATCTAAACAAGTTTGTTTGTTTTGAAAGAGATGCTCCATCATCATCATAATTTCCCTAATCCCCATATTGCTTGCCTAGCTAGCCAATGCTCCAATTCAGTATCCTGTCACGAGTGCAACAGTGGAAATATTTAAACCATACATCTGCTCAACTAAACGGGAGATGCACAAATTTCAAGGTGAAATAGCGCATTCTGTCGATCAGGATGTCCTGCTTTATTCGTCGCTTTTATCATATCTTTCAAAGTTGGGTTGGAAATTTCCAGAAATAATCTCATGCATCAACACGACAAAAGGTTCCAAGAAAATTTTCCTGTATTCACTGGACAATGCTTAAGCCAAATGCATAACTATTCGCGTGCGATACTCATATTCGCCGTAGGTGCATAATCACAATAGGCCACATGCTTATGTGTGGTATTTCATCATGATAGATTTATGTTTCATAGCAAACATATCACTCATGCTAACTCTGTCTCTTTCATTTTGCGTGTTTACAAATCGTAACGCATCTCCTAGGAGTGGTGAGAGTAACAAAAGCTTGTCACAATCATAGTCTTTTCGGGTATCACTTTTGCGACCGTGCTACAACTTAGATCACTTTTGAACGGTAGAGGCTTACCGTTGTTGAATAAAATTAGTGACACCTATAAAGTCAATGAAGGGCTGTTCCCTTAAAAGTGCTTGCACAATACGCTATCAATTAATCGAGTGGTTACATAGTTGGTTAGGTTGCTTTGTCTCCAATTTAGTTACTCTTCAACAAAGCGGAGTTGGTTTACATCGACCGTGGAAAAAGATTAGTAGTAGGCTAGGGCGGCGACATGATTAGGGTGCAGACCACTTGATGTTACCCAAAAATTATACACACAATGCTATATGTTGACAATAGACTTGGATTGATAACTAAGCAATGGAGACTTCGTAAAAGCCCTGTTCTAGTAACAAGCATCTGACCCCAAGAAAAGCATTCCAACTTCCGAGTCCATGCTTTCGATGCTTCGTATTGAAGCGTATAATCCTTGAAGCAAAATGAACAAATGGATATGCACAGCCGTACTGGAGCATGCATTGACTTGCATCAGGTTTCAAGCGACATGGCTCGATTATCCGATCCAGCATATCGGCGATAACCATGCACTGGCGCTGCATGGAACTTCAAGCCCTTGCAGCTTCAAGCCCTTACAGTAATCCGACAATGAAACAGAAGGGCAACCACTACATTCTACACGGTCAACAACTCATTTGGGAAAGACAGGATAGGATAACTAATCCCGGTATTTATAATAAAGGGATTAATAATCCCTTATTATTTATCCTATCTTATCCTATTCGTGTATCAAACGAGACAGGTCGCCAAGCTACAGACTCATGCCGACAGAAACCTTCACTTCTGTGGGAATCAAGACCATTTTATAAGGGAGACTGGAAAGAGGACCCCCAACGATTCTAAAAGAAACCAAAAGTACAGATCCATGGCCTCAAATTTACATCTCAGGACCACAGACAATAGATGCAGGCAGATTTCCATGCCGCATAATGACTGTAGAATCACTCGACCTTCAAATGACTCGAAAACTTTTGCCATATCAACTGACTCAACCACAGCAAAGACAACTAAATTCAGCTACAGAGTTCAGCCAAAGCTAATCATGAACTTCTGATATAAACTGAACAGCAATAAAAGACATCAATTCATTGTCAAGAAGTTAGGTTAACCAACATCTTGGTCCAAAAGCAAATAGAAGCTCCATAAAATTACTCAACATGCAACGTTCAACATTCAAAACATCGAAATAGTTGTTCCAACAGAAGCAGCTCCATAGTATTTGACAGCTAGTACTGGTCGTCCTTCAACGGTACTGCAATATAGGGGAAAAAAATCCACATTAGAATTTCTCTTCATGCATTTTTAAAAAAAGCTGTTTAAGGAAGAACTGAAAAGGAAGTGGCAACCACTTCATAGTCCTACAAAAACCTAAGAGCTCATAATCATTAACACGAGATGGAATGTTGGTCTCTGAGGCGCAGCAGAGTTACTCATACAACGATAAGTCCTTCCAAACTGCAACACGGGGGGCAATGTATAGAGAATAGACACAGACTAGGAAATATTTCTACCAAATCGGATGAATCACAATGTTTACCTCAATCAAGTAAAGGCACATAGTGGAAGGGAAATAGCAGAAATACCTTAATGAAGCCAATTTCCTTGGCATTGCTGCGGAAGCATTGTCTGCAACACATCAGTCCATACTTCCTGATTATCCCATGGGGATTCCCACACACACGGCTGCAAAACAAAGACATACACCATGCATTACGAGAAAGTCCTTAGCATTACATATGGATTCACCGTCGTAGGTAAGACAACATGCAACAGAACCCAAAAGGCAAGAAGCATAGTGAAGCCCGTGGCTACATCGACGATGTGCATAATCACATGTTTCATATGGAACAATCCTGGAGAATAGATTACGATGGATGCCTAAATTATCATTATGAACATCGACAACATCATATTAATCATTGATGGGTTTCTTACAATCTCAAACGAACCCTAAGCACATTGGAACACCAAGTCCCAAATGGAACATCCATCGTGATTCGGGAAAGCATAAACATGATCCAACTGTGCCAAAAGCCACAAAAAAATAGTACGGCAATGTGTCTTTCAATACAAGAACGAATCAACATAAATCCTGAAATTTCAACTCCGACTTCATGACCTAACAAGCCGTTTAAAACAATAAAGAAGCCACTAAAGATCAAAGCCAATTCCACCAGAATCAGTCGATCCGCTAAATTAGAATGTCATAATCACCACCAATGTTCTGCCGATTCGATGATCGAGATATATTGAATAAACACGAAAGAGGACGAAAGGTGACAGCACAAAAAGGGGATGTGAGGAGAGTGAAAGGGGGAGTACCAGGTGCGAGAACCAGGGCCGTAGTTCTTCGGGTGAGAGTTCCACACGTTTGAGTGCCCCATTTTCTCGCTCGCCGGAATCAAGATTCAATGGCGCCGCCGGAGCTCTGAGATCTCGAGACGACGAAGCCGCTTTGCAAGAGGCGAGTGATTGACGGCGGCGGCGAGCGATGCTTATATACGTAGTCCAGAAAGATTCCAAACCCTAGATCTTTGTCTCCGGGTTTTTTTTTTTAAAACCAACAAGTTCTTTCTTTCTTTTTTTTTTTTGAGAAAAAATAAATTCTTAAATTTAATCTCACGTTCATTAAAATTGATACTAGTCTGAGCCTAAAAATCATTGGGCTCAAATAATCATCTCATAATCTAAGCTTGTGAATGAAAAAGAAAAAGTGATGAGAAATGAACATTATATAATATTTTATGATATATTACATTATTAACTCAAATATAATAAAAAAATGGATTAAAATATTTTTAAATTAAAGATTAATTAAGACACTTATGAAAACATGAGAAGTCAAGTTTGCTTATTGATAATGTCATTAATTTCTGTATATTATGCTCATCAAATTTAGGGATCTTTCGTAACATGTACATTCGAAAATAATACTGTATATTTATGAATTATTTTAATCTGTTTAATTTTATAAGTAATTTTTTATTTTAATGATTAAAATATTGAAATGACACCAGCTTTCATTATCATATATAAAATGAGTAGATCATCACATTTAATGTTGATTTTTTTGAAAATCGAGATCATTTAAAATATTTTTCTGAGTGTCTTTTATTATCTTATCAAAAATATTTTAATTTTCTCAACTTTCAAATGTAAACCTTTTATTAAGAAAAAAAAAATAAAAAAAATCTTACATTAATCATATTCAATAAGTAGATTATCTATGAGATGATTTTGCTCAATCACCCAAAAATAAATCTAAAATTCAATTACTCACTAAAATGGGATCAAATCATCCCATTTGTAAACTAATGTTCATGAGGCATCGAAATGTATCCTAGGGTTTCCAGAGGAGAGAGAGTATCCCACGGGGAGCAACGGAGTAGTGTTGGGTCGACCGGTTTCGATGGCTACAGAGAGGGAAGCACGACGGAGTCCTGGCATCAACGAAGAAGTGGAGGAGTGTATTCGACAATGGGGGAGGAAGCTTCGTTTGACAGTGGAGGAAAGTAACCCTCTTAGCATTGATGCTGACGTTGAGAGGGGGGGACTAGAACACAAAGAGGCGATAGGAGTGGCTAAGCTCCTCATGAGTCGTAACATTACTATTCGATGTCCTCAAAGAATCAGTGGCAAGAGCGTGGTCGATATATAGCGGGGGCAGTGGAGTGCAAAGCGATGGGTGACAACATGTTCGTATTCAAGTTTCAGAGACCGGGGGACCTTGATACGGCATTATGAGAATCACCCTCTGCTGATCCGGCGCTTTGAGGCGTTCAAAAGACTCGTGGAGTATCGGTTCGAGTCAAGGACGATCTGGATGCAATGCTCAGGTCTCCCGTTGGGCTACTTGAAGAAGGAAGTGGCAGAGCTAGTGGGAAGTAGAGTCGGGAAGGTGCTAAGAGTCGATGTAGACGACCGAGGTCAATCGAAAGGCACAGGAACTTGACCTTAAGAAGCCTTTAGTTCGTGGAGTCATGGTGGTTCTGTCAAATCATTCGAAGGTGTGGGTTCAATTCAGTTACGATGGGTATATTCGCTGTGTAGGAGGACTGACAGTAGACTGGGAGTCGAAGCTGGGGTGGGGGAAGCATTAGCCGTCGAAGCTGGACTGGAGTTAGCTAAATCCGTGGGCGTGGAGAGTGTTATTTTGGAGTCGGATTGCAAAGAGTTAATTGAGATGTTGAGAACTGGTGCCATCTGTCGCTACAAGGGAAAATAGTCGAGGAATGCCTAGCACTGATGGGATCAATTCCAGAAGTTCATAGCTCTTGGACCTTTCGGGAACTAAACCGTGTTCTCATGAGATGGCTTTCCGTTTCTAAATGTAATAGGCTAGATAATGACGACGGGTTGATTCCGTCATTTATTATTGATTTGTGTAATTTAGAAAAAGGATACTGAATTTATACACAATGAACCATTATCACAAAAAAAAAAATAAAAAAATTCATCCCATTTGTGATGGCAGTATTTATTTTTAACACATCAATATTCGTTTGAGTTGAGTATCCAAAAAAAAAAAGATTAATCAAGTGTATAAACAACAAGGCGAAGAGGAGAGTTACATAACCCAAAGCAAAAACCGAGCAGCAAACATGTCGAAGGAGGTCGCCGCTGCCTCGTCATCCTCAGGACACTATGAAATCGAACCAGCCGACGAAGAATCGATGATGATGGCGATGGCATACGGGTCGGAGTCGGGCTGGGTGGAGCCCAGAACATATTGCGACCACTTGACAAAGTTGTCTTCCTCGTCGGACCTCTTTCGCATTCCCACTCCCGATACTCCTTGCTCAAGGTGAATCGCCCACCGCTTCACATCTTTTTCCCTTTGCCTCCGAATTGTTAATTTCGTTGTTCTAGTGTCTGTGAAATTGAAACCCTAGGGATGTAAATCGCGAGGTTGAATACTTGGTGCCTATTGTTTTAAATCGCAAATACAGAATAATTTGTGGATCGTTTGAGAGGTGATGATTCGTTGGGGTTAGGAGAGAGTGGATTTTAATGTATATTCTTGTAAGCATGTGTATGTGAGAGAGAAATTTGTGTGTGTACATCATGGTATGGTCAATCGGTTGTATCAGCTAGTGGTCACCAATCGATCGCGTATTTGGGGCCGACTAAACTCCCAAATGGGGATTGTTTACCGTTTTGGATCACCACTGCTTCCAGTTCGGAATTTTGATTATTCTTGAGCAAACTTTGGTGTGTATATTTTGTGTAGGTTAACATGGAAACAAGGATTTTCGGAGATTTTCAGGAATAGATAATGAGGATTGGTCATGTATGTTTGTGTGTTTAAACCATTACAGTGATACGAATCTATGTACACACGTCGTGTGTAGGTGCTGTAGTACTTTGGGGCAATACCCTGACCTTCCTATTCCAGCATGGCATCATTATCTATTACTAATTTGGATTTAGCAATGACAAACCATCTTTGTGGTTGATTGTTGTGCTTTCCGTTTATCCGTGATGAGTATACTTGAGCAGTTGTGGTTATGGTGGCGATTTTCATTCAGGTATGTGCTTATCCTTGAGACCACGAATGTATCACTAGACCTGTTTTAGATATTAGGACATTTTGAGGAAGTTTTTTAATACTCTAGCTGCTGATAAGTAGCTTATTTCTTATGTAGGATAGGGGATTATATTGTGCAACATGTGCTGACTTCCATGTTTTTTGTTTTTGAAGGTGTGATCATCCTGCCGAGAACTGGTTATGCCTCTGCTGCAAGTATGTTCTTTGCAGCCGCTTCATCAATAAGCATAGAGCATTATCAAGCAAAAGGGCATTGTCTGGCTCTAAGCTACAGGTAGGATGGTCGAATTTTGCTGTTTGTTACGTTCACATTATTAAACGTTTTCAGTTTTCATCGTCTTCTTTGGTAGTTAATGTTAAGTTCATTTGGCAGTAAAGATTCACTGGTGCACTGTTTCTTAATATTGTGACAGTGATCTGTCAGTTTGGTGTTTCAATTGTGACGCATACTTGGACGCTCTGCTGATTCGGCAGCTTCGTCCCGTCTATGAAACTGCCTACCTACTCAAATTTGGGGAAGCACCGCCTCTTCGATCTATGGATACAGAATGCATGCTTTTGGAACCAAATCTTGCTGGCTCATCCTCGTGAACGATTCCCCTTCCCCCCCCCCCTATCCTGGTAGAGTTAAAGAGGTTGTAGATAGCACGTCTGAACCTGAAACAAGCAAATGTTGTGAATGCTTAGTAGTACTGGTTTTGCCGTAGTCCATGTTGAGACTATTACCTGTCTTGGGAGACTTGGAAACGAATTTGATAGCTGATTTTAACACAGTGAATTGTCTGGCTCCCCTCTCCTTTACTGTATTCTGAAATTTCTGTCGTGTGTTCGATGTACTTATGTCACCGTAATTTGATATCCTGCGTTCTGTCACCTAACATAGATCATTTATTAACATTGGTTCACTCAGCACAATTAATGTCCGGCCAAAATGCAAAGAAAAGCACACGTTTGTATGCTCCTATTCACAAAAGTCGTAGTTTGTGGTGTGGTGCTGATCCAATTCCAGGGTATGTATTTGGAACGTCTTTGATCTTTGTTCTCGTGGAAGTTGTAACTGTTGTTTCAATATCCAATTTATTTCTACATCTGGTCATGCAAATGCATCACTGAAACCGCGCTAATGGATGGACTACTTGTTAACGATGGTCTGTTTTCCACGTCGTGTGACCTTCATGAATTGTTGAGAATCATACTGTACACGACATTTGTCACAGATATAAAAAAAAAACTATCATTTGTCTCCAACAATTGTAATACTCCCTCCCTTACACGTAAATTACGATGACGTGTATTTCGAAACGTTCTGTTCTTATTCTTAATAATATTCAAAAATTCTTAAATTGATTTAGGATTAAAATTCACATCTTAATATATCATTAATATTTCATAACAATTTTGTAAAACCAAACGTTTGATCGTAATAAATTAGATCTCAAAATACGTGTCATTATAATTTATATAGTTTCATTAATATCTTCCTTGGATATAGGCACAAATTTTAATATGAAAACGAGGATGTATTTGATTAAAGTAGGTTGCATCAAATCTATGTGATGGTTTTGATTGGTTGTTTTTTAATTAATTATCCATTTTGAAATTTTGGTTCATCATGCTTGATGCACAGGCACAACCTGCTATGAGGTCTGGACAAGACAAATAAACGTGAAGTCAACAATTCCCTTCGAGTACACCACAGAATTCCCTTGCTGATTCTTCCACATTCAACATCTGAGCAAGCTAGAAAATTAACTTTCAGATTATTCAATGATTCGTTCTCGAATCTGCAAATCTGGGTTCATTGTATCTTGAGCTGAATCCATGTTGACAACAAATCATCCACACAAACCCATCAAATTCCCAAGAATCACAACCAACCCACTTCACCAAATCCTCCAAATACCCTTTCAAGCCCCTCACTTTCCCCAAAACGAAGACTTTCTGTTCCTTTGATTGATGGGTCAAGAAGAAGATGAGAGTATCATCATCACCATGTCAAGTGAATCAACCCAGAAAGCAACTTCAACCCCAAAGTTGACCCTTTTGCCCCTGATAGCCCTCATCTTCTATGAGGTCTCTGGGGGTCCTTTCGGAACTGAGGATTCAGTGAGGGCAGGTGGGGGCCCTTTGCTTCCTCTTCTTGGGTTCTTGATTTTCCCTTTGATTTGGAGCATCCCTGAGGCACTGATCACAGCTGAGCTAGCCACAGCATACCCTGAGAATGGTGGATATGTGGTTTGGGTGTCTTCTGCTTTTGGTCCCTTTTGGGGTTTCCAAGAAGGGTTTTGGAAATGGTTCAGTGGTGTGATGGATAATGCACTCTATCCTGTCTTGTTCTTGGATTACTTGAAACATTCTTTTCCTGTGTTGGAGCAGATTGCTGTTAGGATTCCCATACTGTTGGGCATCACTGTTTCATTGACATACCTAAACTATAGGGGCTTGAACATTGTTGGATTAGCGTCCGTGGCCCTCGCTGGCTTCTCCCTTTTCCCTTTTCTCGTGATGGGCGCCCTTGCGATTCCACGGATCAAGGCGGGGAGATGGTTGGTTCTGGATTTCAAAGTGGTGGATTGGAGGGGGTATTTCAACTACATGTTTTGGAACTTGAATTATTGGGACAAGGCCAGCACGCTTGTTGCTGAGGTTGAAGATCCGAGTAGAACGTTCCCAAAGGCTATCTTTGGGGCGGTGATTCTCGTGGTTCTGTCATATTTGATCCCGCTTCTTGCAGGAACAGGAGCATATAGAAGTGATGCTGGCGAGTGGACTGATGGGTATTTTGCAGAAGTCGGGATGTTGATAGGTGGATCTTGGCTCAAGTGGTGGATACAAGCAGGGTCAGCAATGTCGAACTTGGGTTTGTTCTGAGATGAGCAGCGATGCATTCCAACTGCTAGGAATGAGCGAGTTGGGGATGCTTCCTGGGATCTTTGCTGCAAGGTCTGCTTCTGCTTCTTCTTCTTCTTCATAGACTCTATTTCCTCCATTCCTTGAAGCTGATACAGCTGTTAGTTTGATTGGTCGCGGAAGCATTCATCTTTTCTTGTAATTCAGAATCAAAGAAGATGAAATTTGTCTTTACAAAATTGGCAGGTCAAGGTATGGGACACCGACTTTCAGCATCATCTGCTCCGCTACTGGGGTCATCTTCCTTTCATGGATGACATTCCAGGAGATTGTGGAATTCCTAAATTTCCTTTATTCAGTGGCAATGCTTCTTGAGTTTGCAGCCTTTATATATCTGAGAATAAAAAAGCCAGATCTTCAGAGACCTTACCGAGTTCCTGTACAAACATTCGGCGCTATACTAATCTGCCTGCCCCCGGCTTTTCTTCTCATCCTTGTCATGTGCTTGGCCTCTCTTAAGACAGTCCTGGTTAGTGGTGTGGTTATTGTTATGGGCTTCTTCGCATTCCCTTTTTTGGCTCAGGCGAAGAATGCAAAGTGGACAAGAGTTGATGCAGAGCAACCAATTTTGCCATCAATGGAGCCCCTTGATGCCGATATCAGTGTCTTGCCACAACATGAAGTTCATGATGAGACCACTGTTAGCCTACTGTCACAACCATCAACTTCAAATGCAGTACGAGAAGATGGGATCTCATTTGATGAACTGAAAGAGGAGTAATCTCGGAAAGATGAAATTTGTCATGGAAGAATTCCTGTATATTCAGTTTAAATGTAATCTTACACTGAAATGATTCAACACGTACATTTTGTGCAAATTAAATGATACAAGCAATCGCCTAGACCTTCCTAGAAATTGTGACCAAGTAAACAGGTGGAACAGGAGATGAACAGCGCATGGATCAAATGGGAATTTGTAATGGCTAATACAACTAAGAACATATGTAAATTTACAATCTGACGATGAAAGCAATATCTTCTAAGCTGTAGCAATGTAGCATAACCTGACAACAGAAGCTGATAGAGCAAATTTCGCAGTCTGTTTGGTGAAAGCCCCACCTTTGGACATCATTGTGCTTGCCTTGAAAGAATCCATCATCAAGTCCAGTGATTTTCAGAGACTTGTTCTGGCCATACAAATAGATGCACTTAGAATAATTACTCGGGGCTAGCTTTCTCCAGGCTTGATATGTATGTCATGTACACGGTCCAAAGATACGAAAACGAGTTGCTTACTAGAGGCTGCACATAGATCAGGTAAAGAAAGAATCATCTCAGAATCATCTCATTAGCAAGGCCGGGAAAATGCAACACAAACTTGAAATGGAGATGTAAAGTAACCAAGGGTTCAACTGATACCCGTTGAGATGGTTTTGGTAAATAATATGAACTCATACTAACCTGCAAGTGGACAGGAATGAATCTGAAGGTTATGAAGTCACACAATGGCCAGTACATAGCACCGTTTACCAATGTAGGTACAAAGTCTCGCTTCGACCTAGCAATGATTTCTCCACCATTTAATGAAACATGACAAATCATGTTTTAAGACTACAACTAAGAATTTAAGACCATTTTTGAGAGCATTATCATGGTCATTTCACATGCATGGTCATATAAGCATGTCCCCTGCAGGCTTACACATTCATCCAACTCATTTCCCCCCATCAATGTCATCAGAACATCAAGGCGGCAAATAAGATCATACTGCACTCTGATCACGCAAGTTATTTTGATAGCTTCACTATTCGATCAAATCAAGGACCTATTGAATCTCAATTATATGAAAAGATAACATCTTGATGGTGCCCACTTCCACTTTCTCCTTAATGAAAACTATCCCTGTAACAAAATCATCTCAATTACCATCGAGAGGGTTCAATTCTTAGCATCAGAACAGTCCCAAACAACAACATTGCTGAAACAAATGAATCACAGACAACACCAGAAAACCAAAAACTCGAAGCCGAACCTGAGAAGGACAAATCGGCGGCAGTATAAATAATAGAGCAAGTGAAACTCTTGGTCAGCACAGGCCGAGACTTGACCATCCCCAAATACCAAGCAATAAACCCTACACCATTTCTCCCCAAACCCACCCCAACTTCATTCTTCTTCGACGACGAAGACGATGAAAATGGCGACGAGAATACACGTGATCGAGCAAATGGGTGTTGTTGGACTCGATTGCTAAGCCACCCATAGAGATCACCATGGTGTCGGCGAAGTGAAGGGTTTGGTGCTCTGTGGTGGATGATTTGGGTGAAGAGGGGACTGTGAAGTAGCCGATTGAGGGAGAGTTGGGTTCTCATCAGCGACGAAGGAGCCACCATTTTCGAGTTTCAGAGAGAAATCAGCAATGGCGAGGGTTTTGGAGGCACTTCCCCTGCAGTTCCGCAAAGTGCGAAATGCGAAGTGCAAACTTGCGATTGTTTCTTCATTTCTCTTTTTATATTCGCTCCTTGGTGAATATGCGAATCCGTGCTTTGAAAATTATAAGCAGGTGATCTGTTGATCTGATCGTTACATATGTAACCCGTATGTCTTTTGGAGAGAACATCGCCAACAACATTTGTGAGACCTCTCCTCACGTAGAACACCGATATAAAGTTTAATAAAAAAAATTCATGAACTCATTATTTGAAGGATCAAGAATAAATCATAAACATAATATTATGACAATATCTTCATTTTATCGATAGTGTGATAAATTAATTTTTATAACTTCTTAATTGATATTTAACCTAAATCGAATGAAATTGAGACACCATTTTCCATAATATGCTAAATAACTACCAAAGAACACATCCATCCTAATTTTATTTAGATTAAGGAATATTTGGCAAATCCATTTTCTAAACAACACAAAATCTTAACAAGAGATGAACACAATCAGTGTCCGCTGTCAACCCATCCCACAAACCCTCCACCGCTCCGCACCATGGCCCGAACCCGAGCCAAACCCTCTTCGCCCCCCACCCGCCACTGGCTCCTGAAAACGGAACCCGCCACCTGGTCGTGGTCAGACCAAGCCGCCAACTCCAACCTCACAAAATGGGACGGAGTCAAGAACAAGCAAGCCCAAGCCCACATGAAATCGATGCACCTGGGCGACCTCTGTTTCTTCTACCACTCGGGCCCCAAGTCACGCCGCGTGGTGGGCGTGGTGAAGGTGGTGAAAGAATGGTATGAAGAGGCAGGTGAAGGGGCGGTGGATGTGGAGGCGGTGGGGGAGATGAGGAGGCCGG
>JAOVYX010019538.1:0-18333 GCA_035668315.1 Drosera spatulata | reverse complement strand
TTAAAATTTAATGATTAAAATTAAAATAAAATAATGAAAAGTAAAATCTAATTTGTTCTTCAATTAGATTATCTTATGTGTTGGTGCATGATTTAATCAAGTGAACGAATTCAGTCAATAAAAAATTGTAGTTATATTCAACGTGCCACGTACGTCGTGAGTATCATAACACAAGTACACAACCTTGGTGGCCCGTAAAAAATACAAGCGAATACACACCCATGATACTTTTGAAATGCAAACCCAAGATATTTTGAAACGAAGGTAACATATGTTTAGAGATAAAACTCTATCTCATTAACACTCTTGGCTGGTGCATGTATTTTCATCAAAAAATAAGAGAGTGGTTGTATTTTGGTCCAAAAAATCAGCCCCCATTTTAATGCATTCCTATAGTTCGTACCCTCCTCACACCCTTTATATTCTCCTCTTCTCATGAAAAATCTAACCATCTCCCAAAAAAAAAAAAAACACCCAATAAATAAACACCCTGTCACTTTTTGTCACAACACTTCATTTCTCTTCACAAAAGAACCAATCAAATTAAAGAAGCCTAAGAGAAGATAACAAGAGGGTCCAAAAAATCATGGAGGTGGAAAGGGTGCAAGAAATAGCATCCCTATCAATGACCATAAACTCAATCCCACTAGAGTACATTCGATCCGAGAACGAGCAACCCGCCATCACGACCGTGCACGGTTCTGTCCTGGAGGTCCCGTGGATCGATCTGGACGACCCCGACAAACATAATGTTATAGAGCTCGTCACTAAGGCGAGCTCCGAATGGGGTCTGTTCCAGATCGTGAACCACGGAATCTCCACGAAGGTCATCAGGGAGCTCCAGGAGGTCGGGAGGACCTTCTTTGCGCTCCCTGCCGAGGAGAAGGAGGCCTACGCTAGACCGTCGGATTCGAAGAGCATGGAAGGGTATGGGACTAAGCTACAAAAAGAAGTTGAGGGGAAGAAAGCTTGGGTTGATCACCTTTTTCATAGGACTTGGCCTCCTTCTATGATTAACTACAAGTTTTGGCCCTCAAATCCTCCTAACTATAGGTATGGAATTAATTTTATCTATAATGTCCAAAGGTTATGTGCATGAGGAGGTGCATTTAGAACTTCTCGTATATTTCGTAAACCGAAAAAAGAAGTAGAAATACTCAGACATTTAACATATACGTTTAATAAACGCATACTTTGAATAAATAGTGTCGCATCACTCATTCTCATACCAATTGCAAGCTAGGATCACTGCCTCGATGCCATTATTACTTCGTCTTTAGATAACCTTTTGCATATACTCGTCTAGAGTATATGACAGCTACAAGCCTACAACAAACAAATAGTCAATTTTTTATTTTTATTTTAAACAAAACTACATGATATAAATCACGTCATGATGTTTTCCTCCATTCTTTTTTAGTTTGGTCCATATTTGTCATGTTATTACAAAATGGATAACATAGAATCCTGTTTGGTGAAAATGAAAAATATGATTTGGTGTGAAAAGAATTTGAACTATAGGTCGGGAAACCGACTCTAAAAAGAAAAAAAGTCTGAATCAATTTATAAAACTCATCATGGATCTTAATTAATATTCTCTCTCATTCTAAAGCTCATTTGGTTTGGATTGAAGTGTGGACAACAAATTAATACCTATCTATTCTATATCAAGTGTGAAACAAATCTGTAATGATTAATTTTTTTTTTGCAGATCGAAGAGAGATTACTTATAAAATTGAATGAATCTCATCAAAAACACAATTATAACATTGAGAATATCATATATTAAAAATGTAAACTAAGGTAAAACATTCGTTGTAGATTTTTACACTGTATACATATGTCGAGGAAACAGTGAGTGGATTTTTTGGACCAATAAAAGATTTGGAAGTTTTTTATAATTCAACTAAAGCTGTTTTTAAGTTGACTCTGACTCTGTGAATGAGAAGGACTTGACAAGAAACTCAATTTGCCATAACAGGAAAAAGAATTGTCATTAATGTGAAAATAAAGGTCAACTTTTGTTTCTCAACGAGTCTTTGCCACACTATTATGTGGACAATAATGACGGATCATATTAAGAATTATGATCAATATGTTGAAATTGTTGTGATGGCAGCATAAACAACTATATTGTCAAGTACCTTAGCGTAGACCGATATTCTCATGTGAATACTGTGATGTCTATAGTAAGTCTAGGATCGATCATATTAGGATCAATCACAAAACAGTGTGTTCCGCTGCAATACAGTATTTTGTTTCAAAAGAATTGTAACTTGATAATAGTGTATAATAATTTGATGGAAGTAATTAATGATTTTTTATCATCAGTTTTGATTTTTAAAATAATATAAGAAAAAAATATCATGATATAAGATTACGAAATCACGAGTTTAATCCATATCTTTCATTTCTACCTATCCAAACTAGCAATTACAGTCACCGTCGCGTAGGTTCGCTCTGCGGTGTGAGAGCGGCTTGTGCATTTACGTGGAGGAAATCCCACAACGTCACCGCCTCCATACTTTTTCATTGTGTCCTCCTCATAGCTCACATGGACAGTGTACATTAAAGTTGCATACTGCATTAAAGTTGGTATTTGACAACAAAGCGGACTATAGAGAAACCGAACTTATGACAAAAGTCTAAACGACATTGTTCATCGTATTGTCGTTATGGTTCACGTTTGTTTGACCTTATCGAGAGTGACCGAAGTTTATACGCTAGGTGATAGCTGGATAATGACTAAATGCCCTACGTGTGAACTCGTGTGATACCATGTTAGGGGTGCGGGCGAAAAGTAAAATTTTCGTATTTTCACAAGTTAACATTGAATGGGTTCATATGGTATACATATTAATTTGATGTCAGAGTTTTGATTAAATTATATCACTATTAATGTTCTTCTGATCGCTCCTGCTATGTAATATGTGTCTCATCTTTTAATCTTCATCACAAGATACTATGTTGCTCATTACAGGGAGGCAAACGAAAAATATACAGAGGCCTTAAGAAAGGTCGCGGACAAGCTGTTTAGGAGCCTTTCGTTGGGACTAGGACTCGAAGCAAACGATGTAAGGGAGGCCGTGGGAGGCGACAATCTGGAGTATATGTTGAAGATCAACTACTATCCACCCTGCCCCCGCCCCGACTTGGCCCTCGGGGTGGTGGCTCACACAGACATGAGCACCTTCACCATTCTCGTCCCTAACGATGTCCCGGGACTCCAGGTTTGCAGGGAAGGCCATTGGTATGATGTCAAGTATATCCCGGATGCTCTTATCGTCCATATCGGAGACCAACTCGAGGTAACGTTCTTTGAAACCTTTTGATTCACTATTGCATTAGTCCTTGCTAGCTTGAAGGTAATGTTTGAGACACGAAAACTTCGAACTTATAAAAGAGAAATCAGTTCTCTCTCACTCATGCCAACATTAACATTGGCTTAATTATACATTTGATGTCGATAACCGGTTATATTGAACTGATGGTAATACACTCAACAATATTTATGTAACACTCTCCTCACTCGAAGGGGGATGAAGTGTAACACAGTTATCTCATATGGACATGAAATGTGAATAACAAGTGCACTGATCTGACTCAAAAATCATAACTTATGGTAGTAAGTCCAATAATATATATCCAACATTTGAAAATGATAATAGTATACCTTAGAAGTTGTCTTTTGATATTTTTTTACAATACGGGTTATGCTAGAAAAAGATCTTTTGAAATAGACGAAATTAGAACATCTAGTTTCGTAATTCCTTTCCGACTCGACCTAGAACATCGTCTCAACAGTGGAGATGGTCATGTTGCTTTCCACTGATGGGTTTTGAAATGGGCGGGGGCTAGAGCTTGTCAACAACCTTCGCCAACCAATACATGTTGAGAAAAAACGCCTCTCCTACTTCCATTTCGATCCGCATATATTACTAGAATGAAGTAGCTAGACGACAATACATTGTCTGATTTGGGAGACACAACCCACAATAAAAGCGTATCCTTAAATGACTTGTTGTAGCCTTGTAGGACACTTCGCCTCTCAGTTTTTATCAAGGATGAGTGGTGGATCGAATACATGCTTTGCAATTTGATATCATAAAGTATAGGGCCTTTAATTCATGGCCAAGGTTGCCTTAGACATAGGGCATGCTAGCTATCCTTGATGGGCTAGTATTTATTGCACCCGACTTTGCATTGTCTTATTCATTAATAGACGGAAGGATCTCGAACTAGGAAGGGTAGTACACTTGGATCCCATATGTAAATAAGGAAATAGCCAAATAAAGCTTGAACTTTTGGACTTTCTGTTACATTTACATCGGTGGCTCTTCAATAATGTATTAGGAATACTGATAAAATTGGTTTTTCAATATATTGTTAGAATAGATAGTCGCTGGAGATGCAACTTTTTCTTTCACCTTGATACTATTCCTTTCGTTTTATATTATATACAATATTTATCTATTTAGTATGTTTCAAAATATATACAACATATCCTATTTAGTAAACTTTTCATATATCCATTTATCTCCTCTCACATTGCTACAGTAAACCTCACTAATACTAAAAAAATATTCATGCTTCATCAAATTTCATACAAATTTAACATTTATAAAATTGCGTGTCGGATCAATAAATTATGGAGTGGAGGGAGTAATTGAAAATGAGGAGAGTGACACAGGATATTGTATTTCTACCTGATGTAGATTAATTATTCACTTCAATATCTCAAAAAACTACTCCCTCTGTTTTAAAATATATGCAATATTTTGACTCAACACGAGAATTTATATGTGCGTTGAATTTATGTGAATTTAATAAAAAAAGAATATTTTTTTGATGATAGTGAGATTTACTGTAACAGTTATGAGAGGAGATAGTAGTTGTACTATAACTGTTGATGATTATATTGATATTTTTATATATGAAAAATTTAATAAATATGATATGTTACATATATTTTGGGGTTGTCCAAATAAACAAGTATTGTTTATACTCCTTTCGTTCTAAAATACAGGTAACAGTTTGACTCAACATACAAATTTATGTACGTGTTGAATTTGTGTGGAATTTGATAAAAAAAATATTTTTTTGATGATAGTGAGATTTATTATAACTGTTGTAGTAGAAGATAGTGAGTCTATTATAATAGATGATGATTATTTTAATTTTTTTATATATAAAAATTAATAAATATGATATGTTATATATATTTTAAAATAATGTAAATAAATAAATATTTTTTAGATTAAAAAACGATCGAAGCAACGGAACAGATGGAGTACTTCCTCAACATCCCATCTTGGTACAATTCAGGTACGCTAGCGTTCAAGAACAGTGAACGCTATCAATCGAATATGGTTAATTTTTGTTGTCAGAATGAACTATTCTTTTCAATTTAACACTTTTTATTATTATTTTATTTAAATTATAATATTTTTATATTTAATAAATTTTTCATAAAAATATCAAAATATTTTTATTTTATATCATATCAATTCACCCATCATCATTTCTTTTTTTTTTTCCTCATTTTTTTTATCTCACATGTTCACAAGGACAAGATTATTATTTTTAATTAATTCAACATGCATGAATTACCATATTGGATCAAAACGTTATAATTTGAATGAGATGAAAGGAGTATATGGCTAGGTAATTTACCCGTATATATTGAGACAATGCATTTGCACTGTACTGCTAGATACATTGTCCATGATTTACTCAAGGACAATATCATATCATGTACACCTTGGTCCAAGAAAAATTGTACTCTTATTATTCAAACACAAATAAGAACATTAATTTTAGATCAGCGACCAATGAATTTTGATTTATGTCATGTGACTGATAGCATAATTTTAGTTTCTATATTATTGGTTTTGTCATGAGTTGTTGTTTTTTTTTTTTTTTTTAATAGGACTATGATTTGTTTTATGCATAACCAGCCTTCATGATCTTGCAGATTTTGAGCAATGGGAAAATCAAAGCAGTCCTGCACAGAACCACAGTGAACAAGGAGAAAACAAGGATGTCATGGCCCGTGTTCTTGGAGCCGCCGGCCGACCAGGAGATCGGACCGCATCCCAAGCTCGTCGACGAGGTGAATCCCGCCAAATACAAGACCAAGAAGTATGGCGAGTATGTGTACTGTAAGCTGAACAAGATCCCTCAGTGAAGTCTTCGCAACTCGAAATGCGAGGAACTTGGTGTATGTGTTTACCTGTTCTGTTTTTGAAAAAGGGAAAAATAATATATACTACTACTTAGATTCAATCTGGGTTTTGAATTCTGCAATTTTATTGTTCTTTTTTGTGATTGTTGATCTGTTCAGTTGCAAACATAAAAGATATGATCAATTTGGATCTGTTCACTTGTGATCTGTTCACCCATTTTGATCGTTTTTATATTGTTTGTTTTGACGTTATTCGAATGGACTTGTCCTGTGAGTTCTATTCCTGTTAAGGCACCAAATCTTGTGGGCTTCCTATTATCACCTTCAATTTTGGATCAATTTTATTCGTCAACATGTATCAGAACGATTGTCATCATTGGTGACATACAAATAATATAATGGATCTATTATTATCAGTTCAGAACTTCGAATTTTTGATTGTTGGAGAGAAGTGTTACAGATACAAATAATATAATGACATTATTATCATCTATTCAGGCTTTTGTAGAATTGATTCCTTGATATTCCCTTCATCCCATATATTTTACAATATGTACGTATTTTATATTATTCTATACTCATAAATTCAAATCTCGTTTTTATGTCAAATCATATTCGATCATCCCGCAATATATATTAGGTTGAAATACGTATCTTATTGATGTTTCATAATAAATTTATAAAAAAAATTGCGTTTGATCGTCGTTATATGCATGTCAAACTTTGTATTGACATACGTGAAAAATTAAAACGTTGCAAAGTTAATTGGACAGATAGAGAGTAATAATCATAATCTTATCAAATGAAACGCTTATGGACAACAAGGTATATGCAGCTTTTATTGTTTCTTGATACCCTCGGGGGATATGGTGGTACACAAGCTTTAACTGTTCAGATAATTAACGGTCACCAGATTGACGCAGAAACAGTAGCAGGGAAAGAATGCAGAAATAATCGAAGACACCAGCAACAAACAAAGGAAGGGTAGATAGGCGAAGAACAAGGACGCCGACGCGTTTGTATCAACCGACAGGAGTAGATTTGGGGGTTGCAATGCGCAGTGATAGTCACTGACATGAGAATAAGTTGATCTTTTTATTCTTCATTTTGCATACAGATCGTTCCACGATATATTTGAATAGTATAGATATCATATCATTGTGCAGTGGTTAGACGAATTGAATACAATTCAACAAGCTTGCACCAGTAAATGCGCACACTGACACACTGATAGTAGGTAAAGAAAGATGGATTCGGTGATAATTTACTTTTGTTCACTCACGTGTACCGACTCATGGATTCGATGTCTCATACGAACAAAAATAGCCTCTTTTGCATCGGACGCCATTAACAAAACTTAGAATACTTTGGGTAAAGAAAATAATATTCGCTTCATCCCAGATAGATAAAATGATAAGAAGATCTTTGATATCATATGGTTAAATATGCAATTAAAATTATTTTTAACATTATACAATGTATTGTCGAAACATGGTTGTAAAATATCACGGTCAAATTTTATTTAGGAAATTTTACATTTCAATACTTAAATTCTTTTTCTTATATTTACTCCACTTAATTGTTTTTTTATACAATATGTAATATTTTTTATATTATATTTTTAACAAAAAAAATACAACAAATTCATTATAGAGAGAGCAAAATATAATAAATTTTCAAAAAGTTATTTTTTTGGGAAAATCAACCAAAAATACAAAAAGTTGAAAAAAAAAACATAAAGGTACACAAGCAATCAAAATTCAAAAAATATACAATTCATCCATCTCATTTAAAACTCTAACCCTATTCTCATCTTCACCCCAACCATCATCCAACCGTTGTCGGAATCTTCGTCGTAATCCGGTCACTGTCGTCGGAATCTTCGCCGGACTCTGACCAAGTTGTCAGAATCTGACCGGCATCTGAAACGTTATTGGAATATGAAATAGAGCGCTTGAATAAAATCAAAATAGAGCGCATGATCAAAAATAGAACACTAGCACAAAATGAAACAGAGCGCCTGTTCTGACGCTCTATTTCGAAATAGAACGCATGAAAAAAAGAAATAGAGCGCATGCACAAATGAAATAGAGCGTATGAACAAATAAAATAGAACGCATGAATAAAAAATTAAACATAATAATAATAAGAGATTATGCATCAGCAGATCTTGACATCACTCAAAAAATGAAACAAAATGTATGTTCCGGAATAAAATAGAGCGCAGGTACAAAAAATGAAACAGAAGACATAAACAAATGAAACAGAGCGCATATACAAAAATGAAACAGAGAGCATGATCAAAAATGAAAACAGAGCGTCAATACAAAAATAAAACTGTAACGCTACGAGGGATTTATTAATTATAAGATGTGATGTCACTGCCGCTACAGACCGGGGTCCATAGCAAGCCAATTTCATAATAGGGTTTACTTAACAGAACGTAAGAAAAGACAGTTATTACTGTTATCCATAGTCAGTCTTAGGATTCAAGTACAACCACGTCGTCACCGAGAACCGCTTGCCAGGCTGACAACTGGCCCCACAGACCAACACTAGTCCTTTCAGTGCGCTTTGGCTTCACTCTCGCTCACCCTGGGAAACTTCCCAGGAGGTCACCCATCCCAACATTACTCTACGTTAAGCACGCTTAACTACGGAGTTTTAAAGTGATGGGCTACCGAAAAGGAAGGTGCACCTTATTGGTATAGGTAGTACTATCAAACCATTTAAGCATTTTCTTGGGGTATTACATCAAGAAACCCATGAGCAATGATTCGCTCAGTAGACCCCGGATACTGTCATAGATTGGATGTCACGTGTTATAGCCCTGTCACCTGCCATAGCACGTCACAATCGGTAGTATATTGAAACCCTGTTTTTCCTTTTTGTTATCATTTTATTTAGCCCCGACTATTCTATTAGCCCTTCATCTATGACCCTAACCTGTTATATCTTGTCCAACTTCCTATTTAGTATTGTCCCCATCGCTGAAACACGTACTACAGTGATATTTACTTTCCCATTAGACTTCATAACCAAAGAAAGATTAAATGATTCCCATTTTCTTTACTCAATTATGACCCTAGAATCCTCAAGGGGTACCATTCCTCTCCCCCATGCGATCAAGAATGACATAAGGGCCTCCGTCCTTACCAATGTGACCATAATATCCTCTGGAGTACCATTTCTCTCCCCCATGCGACCAAGAACGATTGAAGGGCCTCCGCCCCTACCAATGCGACCGTAAAGTCCTCCGGGGTACTATTCCTCTCCTCCATGCGACCAAGAATGATCGAAGGGCCTCCGTCCCTACCAATGCGACCATAGAATCCTCTAGGATACCATTTCAAGCACGACACAACGTCCTCGTTACGACTTCAAGCACGACACACAACCCCAGAAACTTCCCACAAACCAACACTAGTCCTTTCAGTGCGCTTTGGCCTCACTCGCGCACGCCCTGAGAAACTTCGCACGAGGTCACCCATCCCAGCATTACTCCACGTTAAGCACGCTTAACTGCGGAGTTGTAAAGTAATGGGATACCGAAAGAAAAGGTGCACCGTATTGGTATTGGTAGTACTATCAAACTATTTAAGCATTTCCTTGGGCTATTACATATACCCCCACTTAAAGAACGCAACGCTTCAAGCATGACATACAGCCCAGAAACTTCCTCTGCTAGGCGGCTGACCTGGATCTTTTGTCAACAAGTGCAGCACGCGATCACAGGGTTGTTCTGATACCATACTGTAACGCCCCAAGAACCGTTCTTCAGGCTAACAACTAGTCCCACAGACCAACACTATTCCTTTTAGTGCGCTTTGACCTCACTTGCGCACGTCCTGAGAAACTCCCACAGGTCCAGCACGCGGTCGCAGGGTTGCTCTGATATCATACTGTAACGCCCCAAGAACCGCTCTCTACGCTAACCACTGGCCCCACGGACCAACACTAGTTCTTTCAGTGCGCTTTGACCTCATTCGCACAAGCCCTGAGAAACTTCCCAGGAGGTCACCCATCCAAACATCACTCCACGCCAAGCACACTTAACTGTGAAGTTCTAAGGTGATGGGCCACCGAAAAGGAAGGTGCACCTTGTTGGTATAGATAATACTATCAAACCATTTAAGCATTTCCTTGTAGTATTACAGGAGCGGACAATACTAACTCTAGAGAATATGCTTCGATTTTGTGCCTTGGATTTCCAAGGGTCATGGGATCATCATTTATCACTGGTGGAATTCACATATAATAACAGTTTTCACTCCTCGATTGACATGGCTCAATACGAGGCATTGTATGGAAGGAAATATTGATCGCCTGTTTACTGGGTTGTAATTGAAGATGCAAACACAATGGGGCCGGAGTTAGTTCAGCAGATGGCCGAAGCCATCAAGCAAATACATACACGGTTGAAGACAGCGCAGGATCAACAAAAGTCTT
Organism: Drosera spatulata; assembly: GCA_035668315.1. Taxonomy (NCBI): domain Eukaryota; kingdom Viridiplantae; phylum Streptophyta; class Magnoliopsida; order Caryophyllales; family Droseraceae; genus Drosera; species Drosera spatulata. The sequence continues at coordinate 7,700 of JAOVYX010019538.1, read as the reverse complement.
ATGCCGATGTACGACGGAGACCGTTGGAATTTCAAGTAGGGGATCATTTCTTTCTTAGGGTTTCACCCACAAAAGGAGTCAAACGATTTGGGCAAAAGGGAAAGCTTAACCCTCGTTTCATTGGACCTTACAAAATTTTGGAAAGAGTCGGAGAAGTTGCTTATCAACTCGCGTTGCTCATGGAGTTGGAAGCAACTCACAATGTGTTCCATGTCTCACAGTTAAGAAAATATGTGGCCGATCTGAGTCACATTATTCAACATGAGCCAATCATGTTGGACGAGAGCTTAACATATGAGGAGCAACCACAAGAGATATTAGACCGAAGGGAGAAAAGGCTCAGAAATAAAACAATATCCCTTATCAAAGTCTTGTGGGCGAATCATGTCACCTCAGAGGCTACATGGGAAGAAGAAAAAACAATGCGGAAGCAATATCCGTATTTATTTTCTGATTAGTCATGCTTTTAGACTAAATTTAATTTCGAGGACGAAAATTTTTAAAAGTTGGAGGTAATATAATGCCCGAGAATTTTGGGATGAATAAATATTAAATACACATACACACACACACACACACACACACACACACACACACACACATATATATATATATATATATATGTTAAGCATATGTTTAGAATAAAATGGGATAAAAAAACGACAAGTAACGAAAGTTATAAAGTGTGACACACGTAACAACGTTAGGGAGTTAAGAGAGTCGCGTATAATTGTAAAATTTTTAATCTCAAAAATAATATTTTCTTCGATAAAATATTCTAATAAAATGTTTGGAACGTTATGGTTCAAACGAAAAATTTTTGGAGGTAAAATTATACGAGATTTTTCAAATACGATATATGAAATACCATATTACCCTAAACAAATACACCCAACATACTACACTCCATCACACCCCACCACACCCCACCACTCACTCTTTTCTCATTTCATTAATCACTCACCATTCACACCACATCCCACTCACAATTCGCCACTCATCATTTTCGCTTGCAACTACCCACTCACTACCTCCCACCACAACCACCTCCCACTCATCATCCATCACCACCACGACCACAACCACCTTCCACTTATCATCCATCACCACCACCACAACCACTTCCACTTTCTTTCAATCATCAATCTTTCACTCAATTCCTCTTCTCACCATCATTCTCTCATTTCTCACAAACTTATATTCTCCCTCACATAACACATATACTTTGTATCACGTCATCATCTTCATACTCCATCAAAATCAGTGGGATTGATGGTCATGATGAAAAGGACGAATCGAGAAATCCAACACCCCAAACGATATGTTAATCCGATCTCCGGATCACAAGTTATCACGAATTTAAGTTTCATACACATGTTTATCACTTTAAAACTCACACTATTTTGATCGGATCTTATTCTAGACTAAACGGATATCTAATCCAAAACTACCACGACGATCGAGACGAAGTCAGAAACTTGACACAATTAACGGTGTGAAGATCCGACGTGTAAAGTGAGAGTTCTCATCAAACAAAGTCTCAAACATCAAAAAACGCTCGAGAGGTAACCAAACCCCATTCCGATCCATTCTGTATTTCATGTGTGAATGGAAAATTGTAGTATTTGAAATAAATTCTGATTTTAATATATGTTGAAGCCTTATATATCTAATTTCTAATGAAGTTAAAAGATTATGATTTAGAATTGTGAATCTTAAGATATAAATCAAAATGTTTGAGCATGTCAATCTATAAAAAACTGATTACAGAACTGGTTTTGTAGCTTAATTCAGAATCACTCAGTAAGAGTTAAAAAACGAGCTTTATATCATCGAAAAGCTCTTTAAGTATAGTTTTCATAACAGTTTATAGATTTTAATTTGGAGTTGTATGCAATAAGTTATGAGGTGATTAGTGAATAAATGTCAATCTGTCCAGTCCAGCAGAAATTATAAACTTTATCGAATTAATGAGAATTATTGGTAAGGTTTCATAATAAGAATTCTAATTCTAAGTTTATAGAGTCTATTTTATGTAGAATTTTATGAAATAATTTTTGAATATATATATACGAGAAGTTATAGAATTAAATACGTCGAAAGGTCATAATGGACAGAATTTTGGAACACCCGTCTCAAAGACAGGGTCACCTATCCCAGAGGTCGGGATATTTAATATGAAGCAAACGCCCTCGTGACCAAACAATATATCTAATATGACGTAATATCGTGGAAAACAGAAATGCAGAAGAATAATGGGTAAACACTGTGATGACTATGTTTAACAATAAAGAAAATGTGTATTTAAGGAACACTATAACAAACATTATAAAAAACTAAAGATAATTGAACAAGTCCGTAGTCGTCGATGAGGTCATATGGTGAATCCTCCGGGATCAGATTCTTTGGCCCTACGAGTGTTCAAAGCAGACTTGATTGGGTCAAACGTTAAATCTAACTAGTAAGAGAACAAGTGTGGTTCTCTTCGTATGTGCAGCGATAAGAAGTCGTGGGCCAGAACATCGGCCGATTGGGTGTAAGATTGCCCTCTGCAGGGGGACTTTCGACGTGTAAGTGAGGGTTTAGCAAACCGAAATACACGCAATAGATGTAGTGATTTTGGGCCGCGAAGCTAAATCATGCGTAGTATTTATGAAAAACATAAACATTTTCACAAAAGACAACGGGATTTCAAATGATTTTGGTGTATGATATGTGACTAAGAACTTGGCCCAGATCAGTGTCTATATCTCAAAAATCTCTCTTCTTCTTTTGTCCTCATTAAGTTCTATCATTCACGTCGAGACACGGACTTGCGATGGTCAAATAAGTAAAAAAAAACTATAAAAGAGGACAAAGACGTATAACCTATCATTATGTGTATAGTTTGATATGGCGTTCATATTTTCGTATGACTACTAGAAAAAAATTTGCAGGTACTCATCGATCGTCCTAGTCGGGGGAGTACCCTATAAATCGAATACATATATTTTTGGTTGCTGAGCTTTTAGCTCACGGGTTATGTGTTTTATTTGCAGATCCATCACAGGACGATACTGAACTGCTAGAGTGAGATTCCATACATGTAGTTAATTACCTCACTGTTTAATATGTAATAAACACTACATGAAATAATTTGATGGTGAAACACTAGTAGGCATTTGAACAATGTATTTATGAGGTAATATAATGCAATTTGGGTTTGCGTAACATTATTTGGATTTATAATGATAATGATTTCGTAGGTTTCCTTATCGTCTATGCCTACAAATCCGTTTGGGTTACTTGGCCTTGTCATGGAGTGAATCTATGATGACATAACATCACGTGCCGGACATGTCGGATTTCGGGACATTACAGTTCGTATCATCAAGCATTGTAATCTCAACACATTCCAGTACTCCGGTTAGTATGTATCATTTAACTATTGATTTTATCTCATGTTTTTCATACATTATGAGTTCACCTTGTATATATCTGTGTATGTAGGAACATACTGTTTATTCGCAAAATATTATTCTGTATGATTTGATTTGTTATAATCCCGATCATGTCCCCACACTAAACACGTCAGACAGTATCCCGGTCCTGAATGCGGCGTTGTATGGTCATATATTTATGTTTAATTCTCATTCCTCAAAAGTATATTTATACCCAAACATTCATGATCAAACCCTAAGGTTGACGTTTGAAGTTTAGACCTCGACAAAGGTGACGCGGGCGCAACTAGTATATCACGGGCGCGACTAGTGTTACGGGCGCGACTTGTTTCCTGTCGCGGCCACGACTGATTTAAAATGCCAACCGTTGCATTCTTCTTCGTCAGATGCACACACTTCGTTCATCATCACCAACACACGAATCATGGTTTATACGATCATATTATAGCACTAATAATGTCCCAAGTACGCACGAACAGGAATGAGCTCATGAATGAAGATAATCATCTCAAATCGGGTTGGTTACCTTTGATCGTGTTTGTTTTTCTTCTGAATGATCTCGGTGCTGTCCTTCGCTTCCTGTGCCATCAACTCCTCTTTCACGCCCTGCTACATTCACCTTCGTCGTTGCTGCTGCAATCACTCGAAGATGGTGATGTTGACACTCGTGGGTGAAGATGGTGAGCCGGTTTGTGAAGTTGTGTGATGTAAGTGTGTTGATGGAGATGATAAAGGCAGAGGGATCGAGTGATGGTGTGTTGGTGTTGGCAGCTGCAAGATGATAATGGTGAGGCGGATTTAATGGTGGGTGGCAGCGGAAGGCGCGCGGGGCACAAAATCGACGCCGAATGCAGAAGTGCAGCTTTGCAGAGGAAATGGAAATGGACGGAGGGAGTTTATATTAATTCAAATCCGATCCCTCGTTTTATCTCTATCAGTCTATTTTGATCCATATTTCGTTTTATTATTTCGTCGAAAAATATATCCGCAATTAGATAAAATTATTTCTAACTTAATGACGTTTGTTTTGTCGAAAATCTCGAATGTTTCCGGAATCGTATTTTATTAGTCCAAATATGTTATATTATAACGTTATAACGTTACATGTACGTTATATTTAATACGTACGTTTATTAAACACATACGTTATATCGTTATAATGTTATGTTTAACGATGTGTATTTGTTAAATTATTTGTAGGTTCGTAACGTTTCGTTATAACGTTATGAATTCGATATCGTTATTCGTACGTTATCGAATGTATAATTTTATGTTTAACGTTATATCTTTTCGTACGTTATTTAATATTCAAAAATTTATTTATTTAAAATATAAAAAAAATTCTGGGGTGTGTTACACACACAAAAAAACAATCACAAAGCACAAAAGAACATATTGCCATCTTAACTAGCTTTTACAGCAGTAGCATTTGCACAATCCCTAACAGACCCCATAACACAAAGTATGTATCACTATATATGTAAGTGATTGATCAACTCTTACACACTTCTCACAAAACCTATATCACTCTCTCAAATCTCACTGAAAGCTTTCATATCCACCTACTAATCTCTCAAAATCCAAGCAAAACCCTAGCATGGAGGTTGTTCAAGAGCGAAAGAATGAAGGATCGTTGGTCAGGAACTCGGTGGAGAATGTTACCAGGACAAGACTTAAGATCAGGTTCAAGTTAGCACCAAGACATGTTCTCCTTCCACTGCCTGTAGTGGAGCCTAAAGCAACATCAAAAGATCCCTGTTGTGTGATTCCAAATCTCACCACTCTCTACCCTCACTCCACCTGAACAATCACTTCACCATTGTATCGTCACTGATCATATTTGCAATTTCATTAAAGAGCGTGAAACTGAGGCCTAGGAGAAAGGGGAGAGGGAGAGGAAAAGGGATAGGTGCGGTGGTGGTGGTGGTGAGGGCCACCGATCATCGTTGGAATTTCATTGTAGAGAAGTTGGAGCTCGCCTTCAGCGAGATCCTGACCCTATTCAAGCGATTCTCCCCTCCGATTCGATTTGTCCTCGATCGGTTTCGAGTTCGTTCAATTTAGAGACGAATGGTGAAGCGGAAAAGATAATGAAGAAGAATAAAGAGGAATTTGAAGAGTGAAATCTTGTGAGACGTATACGAGCATCGTGGTTTTTGGACTTGGGAAGAGACGGAGAGGAATTAGGGACGAAGACGAGTAGAAAGGGGATGCCGGCGACGATGATGATGGCGACGGCGACGGCGGGGAACGGAGAAGATAGTGGCGGAGATGATGGAGAGAGAGGAAAACGACGACGAAGATGATGGAGAGACAATGGAGAGAGAAATGAACAAATTGTATGTTTATGAAAATAAAATCACATGTGTATTTTTTTTTTATAAATATTATTAAAATAATGTATGTTAGAATCATTTTTCTTATTTTTTTCATAGTTAATCTTTTTATTGAAGATTTTATATTTTAATATACATTAAAAAATTACGAAAATCAAATCGACCCAAATTATGTGGAAGGGGAAGGAGCAATGCTCACAGAAACAAACAAAATTGGTAGCACTAGTGAACATGAAACATGAATCAAATCGAACATATCGAAGTCCAAATATCCTGTGTAGTTCCACAACTAAAATCTCATTGACTTACTTTTAAAAAAAAACCAAAAAAAAAAACCATTGACTTCCATCATCACTTCCATGCTCTTCACCTCTCCCCCGCGAATCCTCCCCGTTCTCCTGCACCACCACCGCCGCATCGCCGCCGCTTCACCACCACCAATGACGTCATCCCCCAATTCTCTCTTTTTCGTCCTCGCCGCAAAATCGACAGCGGAGATCGAGCTCGCGAAACAGTTGAAGGACACCGACGCACTAACCCTAACGGAGGACAATGATGATGATAAGGAGATCGCTGTGAAATTGTACTCTGAGATGAGGGAGGAGGAGAAGGTGGTGTCGTCGTTTGATGTGGGGAGGTATATGAGTTCGAATGGGACGGATCGGTTCGGGAGGTTTTTAGTTTGGTCTCCCGGGCTGAATTCGACTCAGGACGTCGTATCGAAGTGAGTGGGATCAGATTTTGTTTGACTGATTGTGTGATTTGTGTGTGGAATTGTGGTGGAGGGGTTTGGTTGATGATTAGGGTTTGGGGTTTTGGGCAGGAACTTTGGGGTGATTCCGGTCGGATCAGTTTGCGTTGCTGATGTTCAGTTCAATGGGAGAGGTGACTTCTAACTGTTCTGTGGTGGTTTTTTGTGTTGTGCAATGTATATGTATGTTCTGTTTACAGATCATGTTGAATCGCAAATGTTCATCATCTGTTTATTGATTGTGTGGAACATGTTGAGTAGCGAGTGATTGATGATGTTATGTTGTGAATGGTAGATAATACTCGAAGATGTGAATGCATGGTTTAGGCTTCGGAGCGACGTGAGTAATCAACCCGTTGTCCAAGTTGAGTTTGATGATTTTGTTGCTATAATCATGAATTTGGTTCTGATACTAACTGCCGAAGGGTCAGTATGTGTAGAAATTGGCATTGTATGGAACAATGTACCACATGTATGTAGTTAAAGAGTAGAAGTTTTAAATGATAGTATGAAAGATTGTAGATACGAAGAACAAGAAATTTGCGTCATTACATTGTTGGTCAAGTGATATAGATCAAACCCAAGAAAGTCGAGGAGGATCATTTCAAATTTATCTTCCATGCCAAGTATTCTGTATTAGCAGCGATGCTGTGTTTGAAATGAGATTCATCCTATTTTCCATGTGGTGCTGTATTGGATAGTGCTGATACTTGATCTGATATATTGATATATCACGTGTATTGGTCGATGGTTTGAATTATATAAATGAATATGTTTAGGAAGGTCAAAGAATGTGTGGGATTCACGCAAGGGTTGCCTTATGTTTTCATTTACGATTCAAATGGAGGATGGACGGATGGTGCCTCTAGTGCAATATGTAGTGTCTCTTGCTATGACCGAAGCCATAAAAGATGTATGCCATAATAACGTAAGTAATGAATTCTTTAGAGTTTAGACTCTGTTCGGTAACGTTTTCACTTCTATTTTCTATTTTTGTTTCATTGACTGATGAAACAGAAATGTTTTGGTACTATTTTCTTTTTTTAGTACGATTAGCCTTTTGTTGTTATGTTTGTTTTTAGTAATTGGTATATGCTTCACCTGGCGTTTTAGTAATAGAAGCATCTATTGGATTTGTTTCAGGGTTTACCAATACTTGATGTGAGAATAAAA
>JAOVYX010019537.1:0-18336 GCA_035668315.1 Drosera spatulata | reverse complement strand
ATGTAGTTAATAGTTGGATAAACAGGGTCTCCACCCCATACTGCAGAAAATCAGTCGATCCAGACAAAATTGTTAGAAAACAAACATGAGCAAAAGGAACATTTATAAACATCCCAAGGACAGAGGCAAGTTATCTAAAACATGAGTATCTTATAATGTGCTTCAAGAAAAGATCCGGAGAAAATTCTACACGTATTAGGAAGGAAGCTAAAATGGAAGTCAGAAACAGTGTCTTCCCCCGCTTTCATATACCATGAGCAATGCATCCACCCTGCAGTTTCGTGGTCGAATAAAGGATAGTTGTCAAGGCCTAGAGCCCTACAAATACTCCAAGGTACTGTGTTAATAGTAGTTTCAACATGAGTGATCCCCTAATAGGACTTTGAGGCAAGGAATATGATCCGGCAATGATAACTTTCCAAGAGAAGAACAAAGTTGATCAAAATCCAACCAAATGAGTTATGAAGTATGGTACTTTGTTTTATCTGATCCTCGTGCATTCGCATAGCTAAAGGATCTCTTTGAATTCGAACATCAGTCCCCATCATCATTCGAAATCCTCGATCGGTCTGATGTGAAAACATTTCAATGAGTTGAGTATTCTCGTCTTCACCGGTCTCTTCAAAATGCTTCTGAACTGCTTCACGTGAAGTATCTTTCTTCCACGCTTTCACCCATTCTGAGTAATAAGCTAAAGGGCCAATTTCTTTCAATCTTTCCTTTTCAGCTTTTACCCTGTAAAGCTACGACATTCTTCAGTCAACGCAAAAACTTGTGAGAGTAGTACCTGCTTAGTGAAAATAAGGTTTCTAGGCCAGCAAACGCTTCAAGGTGTATTAACAAGACTTTCTCTTCTAGTAAACCATAATAGATCAAGTCAGAGGGAAAATATGTCCCCAAACCATGATTATGCAGGTTATTCCTGCCAACTTGCATTCAATATTGGCATAATTTTTTCTATTTTCATTTAAATTAGAGAAATCTACATGTGGAGCAATACAAGGCAACTTCAGTTCCATAGGCCCGTAGCTGAAATCATAAAAAAAACATCTAGAAAGCATAATAACTTGGAAATTAACAAAACTATCAAGGCTCTATTCAGTTGTATGTTTTCAAATCGACGACTTGCAAAGGGTTAGAAGTACTATGTGCAAGAGGCGTTCCTTCTACAGAACCTTGTGAACATATTTTTGAGAAGTTTTAATATAGAAGTCAGAAACTTCAGGAGGTGTTCCTTACTTCCTTATATGTTACGCACTATAGAAACTTCGAGTAACATAGTGCATGAAGGTTCAAGAGATAAGAAGATAACATAATGTTCCTTCACACACATTTTTCTCGTAGTAATTTTCTGCGGAAGAAAATTCACGAAAATGAACAAGGAGCAGTACCTTTCCTCTTTAAATAGATGCCTTCTGGCTCTATAGAGTGAAGTCTCTGTTATGGTTGGATGATCACCATAAAGCTTTACTTGCCCAGTTTCAGCCATAGCTTTGAGAAATACCTAAAGATCAATATACAGAATTATTACTGCAGATATGTACATGAAAATCAAACCTTTCTCTAGCTTTCATCTGCTTTACTGATCATATTACCAGGAGAAAAATAATAACTCTGATCGCACAAGCTCTGGCCTCAGAAGTTCCTACAGTTCAGTTCAGACTAACCGTTTCGACGTCAGGCCGTCTCCTCTGCCATCTAGACCAGCGTTCGTCCTCCGGGTTTCTCCAATGCCACCATAATTCTTCACTTGAAAGTGACTCTCCTTTTGGCCTCCTGACCTTTGGATTAATAAATGCATGTGGCCGCCCCAGCTTCTTATTCAGGTCAAATTCGTCTAGGTTCTCACTCTCATCTTGGGTTTCTGTCTGATATACCACATATTCGGAAGAAGACTCCATGGGCTCCGCAAAAATGTCACTTTGATCAACAACTCCGCTTTGATCCGCAATATGTGCTGTAAGCGCAGGGTCAACGACTCCGCTTTGATCCGCAGGATGTGCAGTAAATGTAGGGTCAACGACTCCGCTTTGATCCACAGAATGTGCAGTAACCGCAGGGTCAATGACTCGGCTTTGATCCGCAGAACGTGCAGCAAGCGCAGGGTCAACAACTCCGCTTTGATCCGCAGAACGTGCAGCAAGCGCAGGGTGAACAACTCCGCTTTGATCCGCACAATTTGCAGTAAGCGCAGGGTCAACAACTCCGCTTTGATCCGCAGAATGTGCAGCAAGTGCAGGGTCAACAGCTCCGCTTTGATCCGCGGAATGTGCGCCAACTGAAGAAGCTTTATACCGCTTTCGTCTGCTCCCTGGCGTTTTTCCAAATGATGGATTACTCGTTGAAACACCTTTTGGCTCAGGAGCTCTTGCAACCCTAACAAGATCAGCTGTGCCTTCAGTCCAGTATTCTGGTCCTGGAATACTGGCTCGGGCACCAGAAGCAGGTTCAAGCTCCCCAGATGTGGAGTCCAAGTAGACGTGATATGGGGCACGTTCAACGGACACATACTTGGGTGTTTTGTCATCCTTCTCACATTTAATATAGGGTAAAACAGATCTCCTTGGGTGAGCACTTGAGAGAAATCCATTAAGCGCCAATCTTGCAGGAAATGTTTCTGCGCAATGGTTACAAATAACAGAAGGCATGGGCATCAACATTCACCTATCCATTAAGCGCCAATCTTGCAGGAAATGTTTCTGCGAAATGTTTACAAATAATAGAAGGCATGGGCATCAACATTCACCTAGCCGAAAAAATTGCGTAGATAAACAGAAAGGGAGGGTATCTTCTGAAGTACCCTTCAAAATAAGTAGGACTTAATCCAAACGCTTAAGTTGATATGTTATTGACCCTTTCACATACATATTCTATTCCTTAACTTTTCTCGGCGGTTGGTGTGGAAAAACTTAACTCGCCACAACACTCTCCTCCATGTTACATCGAGTGTTTTAGTACCAAACAGATCAAGAATCAGCACCTGATTCTAAATGTTAGAACCAGGCTTGTGTTTCACATTGTTCATCATGTTAGCAATGAAAGGCGCTTAGAGTCCTAAATTCCAACAATACAATTCCTTCTCCATTCCGATTCAATAATTCTCCCTCAACCACATTACACCTAATTTCTCGTACCACACACAAACACGAATCCAGTCGAAACAAATCAAACCGCTCAAAAAGACGCATCATCGACACAGTGCGAAGACAGTTCATATCACCTGATGATGGAAACGATATCGGAAACAGCTCCGATTGAGCCCTAGAAGACGCCGAGGAATTCGGAGACTGATCAAAACCCTCTGTTCTCCGGCATTTGATGATGAACCTTCGCCTCCCTATGAGCCGCGAGTTCCGATAGTAGCCGGAAAGAGATGTGATGGGAGATATGAGCCGCGTCGGCGGCGGCGCCGGTGAGGCGGTGGCGTGCATCGATGCGTGGTGGATTCAGCAGCCGACGACGGCGGCGGTGGCGGAGGTGAAGGAGTGGGTATGAGACGGCGTCGTTTGAGGAGTGTTAGTCCGTTCGCTCCGATGGATAAGGTTTGCCTGTGTGTGTTGCTGTGTAGGAACAGTGGGTAAACTGATTCTTAGATATTTCTTCTATCTTGATAAAGTTATGATGTTAACTTTAGAACTGAAATAACAGTGGTTATGTTGAAAATAGTAATTGTTATTTTTTCTGTTTTGATAAACTGATTCTTAATATTTCTTTTTATTTTAAAATATAGATAATGGTTTGATCTGTCACGCGAATTTATGTATATGTTGATTTTGTGTAGAATTTGATGAAGAAAAAAAATTTGGATAATAATGGGGTTTATTGTCACAATTATGAAAGGAGATAGTGGATGTACTGTAACAGATAGTGATTGTTTTATTATTTTATATGAAAATATTACTAAATATAATATGTTATATATATTTTGAGATGATCCAAATAAACAAATGTTATTTATATTATTAAATATTTCCTAACTCTTCACACAAAAAATTAGGAATCCATATAATAAACCACAGATTTTTTAAATCAGGTATCAAAAGTTTGAATTTACATATAACAGATCCGTTATGTATCGTATCAATTTTGAATTACTTATTTCAACACATAAAAGTATTTTATCATCTTAATAGATGTGTAAAGGGAACTACTCAAATTGACAATACTAAGTAGTGAAGAATACGCTGATGTCATAATCTTATTGGAACGTAGGTAGCCAGTAATATGTTGTGATCAGCAATATTTGTGTCCCGGATTAATTTCTCGATACATGGATTTAAGAGTATAGTGTAGCTACCTCGACCATCCGAAATTTGAAATTAACTTCTGCTCCATGTACACATCATCAATCATTCTCCATCATGTGATGATAAATGTACAACAAGCATAAATCTTTGGTACGTTCCTTGCAGTACTTTTTTACGATTCCCGTCCTTTGCAAAATTTGTCGTGCTGCAACAGCGAGCATAACAGGATATGAATCGGATGCTGCTTGCAAGCTATCAACTAACAAAGCCAATTAAAAGAAGATGGCGATGACGCCTTTGATATATGCTTGAACCACATAGAGTAAAAGATTGTTTATTATTTATGTTAGATATATATTTTTGTGTTTTTTTATTATTGATTGAAATTTTGATAGAATTAATTTTTAACTTGATATTATAACAAATGGTGATATAAAGCCATAAATACTGACATACTGTTACGATGAGAGTCTGAGACGGAGCATATTCAAGGTATCTATAGTTATTAGAGGTAATCTTTACCCTTTTCTTTCTGTGAATTCCTTTACCACCCTCTTTCTACAACAGGGGGGAGAGCCGAGTAATTACTGTACACACACGCTTATGAAATGAACTGGATCAGTGGTTGAATGTGCAGTGACTAAACTAAAGTGCTGAAATGCATTTATTTATACATATCAAAGCCCATCATCACAAAGAGCATTGATTTGCTTCACAAAGAGCATTGATTTGCTTCCAACAAATCACCAGCTAGTCCCATAATCCTATGACTTAAAAAAAAAATTCAAATCAAATACAGGTAATCTGATGACATTACCTAATTGATGACTTAATCTTTACTGAAACGACCAATCTAAGTTAAACCTAAATTGGTCTGATTGACCGTACTCGTTTCGCTATCTATTGAGCCTTTTTTTTCTTTTTTTCTTTTTTATAAAACTATCTATTTAGTCTTTAGAATTCAAATATGGACCACATCGGTTCCTATATGTTAATATCAACCAGGGGGTGTGGTTTCGAGTCTCATTTTTATAACAAAAATATATGATTAATTTAAAATTAATCAGTTGATTTTATATTTTTGGGAAAGTTTTGTTTTATAAAATCATTCTTATTGAATCTTTTCAAAAATATTTTTTTTATGATATAAAATTAGCCAATATAAATTAACCCCTCAAACCTCTTTTAACAATGATAAATCTGAGATGATATCATAACTCATGATTCGGTTCAAAAAATAAGATGAAACAAATGAAATCAGTATAACAAATTCATTTACATATGTCAGTTCATCTAAAACGCTTGATATAATTCTCATTTCTGAATCGAATCAAAAAGACCTAAAAAAAGAAGAATAAAAGCTCTCACAATATCTACTTGAAGATAACGAGATTTCCACGATTTTATTTTATTACAGATAAGAGACTGTTTCATTTCATATGGTCACTCCCATACCCCAACTGTACAAAAGCCAAAAACCCTTCTCCTTCCCCCTCACAACTCCGTTGCCAAATCCATCCGTTTCCTCGTGACATAACCCCTCTGCAACCACCACCACCACCTCTCTTTCATATCCCCCATCATCAGCACTCTCTCTCACCCATCAATCAATCAATCAATCAAATCCATCACACACCCTTGTCCCCATCCCCCACTTATAACACCCGCCTTCAACCCTCCTCATTCCTTTTCCTTCGGAAATTTCGTCGAGCACCTTTCGTCCGTTATCGTCGTCCCCCCGCCATGTCCATCGCCGGTACCATTCTCCGTCAGCTAAGCGCCAATGGAGAAGGGTATTGGAACTCGATATCCAAGCGGTGGACTGGTGGGAACGAGTACGGCGATGAGTCGACGAGGTGGGAAAACATGGAGGGATTGCAGAACATGAATGGGGTGGTGATGAGGAAGAAGAGGGTGATGGTCGTCGTTGACGGGTCGGATTACTCGAAGAGCGCGATGATGTGGGCGCTAACGCATGTTGCGAATAAGGGCGATTTGGTTACTCTGCTCCATGTTATTGGTGCTTGTGAGAGTGAGGATTCACAGAGATCGAATGAGAGGAGTGATCTTGCTAGCTCTCTTGGGTCTCTTTGCAAGAGTTGTAAACCTGAGGTGAGATTAGTTATGATACGTACTCTGTTGAAATGTAGTGAAAGTTTGGGTTTTGGTGGTCTTTTTTGGTGTTTATTCATGTCAATTTGCACCTTTCAATGGTCATTGAGGAAGAAGGACGTTTAAGTTTTGTGTTGTGTAATGCATTTTGCATCTAATAATAGTTATTGGATTCTCTAATATCTGTGGAGCGGTAAGAGTCGTTGTGTCAATCATCTTTATCATGGATCTAATGTTTTGAAGGGGTTACGAGTTACAACAATCTTGATGAGAACTATGTTATTGGGGAACTTGGGTTGATTTGCTTGCATGTTACCAATTGTTTTGAACTGATGTTCAAAATTTTGTCCATATTTTTAGTATCTTGAAACTTGGTTCAATGTTTGTTGTAGACTGTGCATTTATTTGTTCTGCAGTGGAAATCATTTTCCCCCTTGTTGTTTCTTGGCTTGTCATATTGCGAATGGTTTGGTTCTGGTTTTGGTTATCTCAGGTGGAAATAGAAGCATTGGTGATACAAGGGCCAAAGCTAGCAACGATATTGAGCCAGGTTAAAAAGCTAGAGGTCTCAGTCCTGGTCTTGGGACAGAAGAGGCCCTCTCCTATCATCAACTGGTGGGTCCTCCTTCGAGACTTCTAAAATCTTCGTATCTTTGTTCATATCATAATCGATTTAACGATTCAATCTACATATTAATTATGGTCTGAATGACAAAACCTGAATCCTAGTTCGCAGTGTTTATAAGTCTGAAGTGTATAATCAAAGTTTGATTCAACAGTATCATCTTTGATTACATATGATTATCATGTTTATAACAGAATATGCACATCACATCTTCATCCCTATCTCATGGCTAAGCTAAATCTAGCTAGCTAGATTGAGATATGGCTAACTGGGTAGAGTTCCATCATGAAACTGACCCACTAATGATTGTGGTTCTGTGTGGTTGAAATTTGCATTGCATTGCATTGCATGCAGCCTATGTGGGATGAGCAGCTCAGAGGAGCTGGCAGAAGAGTGCATCAACAGTGCAGATTGCTTGACCATTGGTGTGAGGAAACAGAGCAGAGGAATGGGTGGTTATCTCATTAGCACTAGATGGCAGAAAAATTTCTGGCTCTTAGCCTAAAAATGAATCTCCTGTTATGTGCATCATTTGATGTCCCACTGGCTTAGAGATGAGTGAATGTACCAGTCCCTCCTATCTCTTTCTTGTAATTACCACTCGAACTTCCTTTCGCTCTCGTCGTGTAATGGAAACTTTGTTATCTGTCCGTTGAATTCGAACTCATTACATTTTTTATGAGGCCGTACCGTATCTGTTGTGTATGGATGTTGTTCGGGTTCGGACTTGCGAAATGAAAAGGAATGTGGATATATGCGCGGTATCAACTATGCCCGGTTCGCCTCATGTTTCTTCAATATCCACCGCCTGAGCTTACAACATTGCAACTTGCAAGGCCACCCTTATAGAAAGATCTGCGATTTCTGGTTGACTTGTGGTAGACGTGAAATTCAGAGCTGAATTACTTGACAAGTACCCTGTGAGAGTGACCAGACAAGGCTAGCAAAAGTGCACTTTATAATCGCCACCTACCTCACTGCCCATGGTGGCCAAAACATTCAAATCCCAGTAGTTAATTTTCGCATTAAATTTGAACCCAAAAGGGGACCTCTCATCATCTACAAAAACAACAGTAGTCTTTTCAATTTTTTGCAATAAGTTGGAGTGCAATTGTGGGAGACTATTGATTCAGTTGGAAGTTGTTTCGTTTCTTTATCATAGGGTTTTTCATCTTCTCATGGCATCATGAAACATACTCCTTCCTTCTCATAATTTTTATTAACATCACATATTTTATAATATTTTGTTATTATTCTCAACGACATCAGTAAAATTTTTAATTGGTTCAAGATTAAAATTCATAACTTAATTTATCAATAATATCATAATAATTATAAAAAAATGATATTTAATCGTATTAAATTACACATTAAGATGCTTGTCATTATAATAAATGAGATGAAAAAAAATATAAGATTTCATATATTTAACCCTCATTGCATCATGTATTCAACAGGATTGGGATTATATGGATATATATATATATATATTCCCGCTTCTGTTCGAGTGATTGTGTTTTCTGTATTTGTGTGATTTTATGGGCTTGAAAATTTTTACAGGACTTGATGTTTTTGGGGGTTGGAGCATTCAAATGAGAGATTTGCACAGATGGGTCCTGGTGACTGCAGCCATATAGTATGAATTTTTGGACCCCAGTTATTAGTTATACTCCTGAATTTGTGTGCCTAAGGTTATGTGCTTCAATGCTTTGTGGAACTTTTGGCTTTTAGGTTTGTTTTTTGCTATCCTTTTCAGCTTGGTGTTATATAAACGTCTATATACCCTTCTTTTTTTCATGTACGATTTTAAGGATGTAATGACCTGGACTAAATCATGATGTTTGATCGTTTTTATTTTGATATAATCATAATTTATAAACGATCCACACCGACACAACGCAACCGTAAGCACGACAGTAACCTTAAGAAAGACATCAACCCTGTTTCAACCCCAAAACAGAACAAATGTCCCATTATGCCTTTGAGGTAGCAATAGAACAACTTCGAGATCATCGGGATCGGACTACCGTAGACACCGAAAATAACCTTTAGAAACTAAACAAAGCACCCGTGCGAATAGATACATTGATGTATATTGATTACAAAAGACTATTACAAGCCTTGAGCTCCTGTCAAAAATGCTATGCTAGCTCGCGCTCATGAGAGAAAAAACTCGACTATGTCAAGTTAGTATGATAATAAATTAGGATCAAGGCAGAGAAATTCTCTATACACATCATCATTGATAACCCGAGCCACACAAAAACTAATTTACATCACCGACGGAGATGGAACTGCAACAGGTTTCATTTGAAGGAAAGACGGGTGAACTTTTAGGCAAAATCCGGTGATCAGAACTAGGCCTTTTCTCAGAACCATCCATTTCCTCGGAGCAGCGGCCAGCACCAAAAAATTATAGACAGGAAGCTTGCAGTTTCAAATCAGAGACTTTGCACCCAAGTGAAATCGGCGGCGTTGCAAGTCTTGTGTAACCAAAGATGGGTTCATCATCATCACTATTGGCTTACAAACCCTATTGGTAAAAGCAACAAAGTGATCAGGTGCTTGCTAACAGATCATCACGACCAGCTAAAAAATCATGTGATTAGGAAAGAGAGTTCGCAAAGAAATTAAGCACACAATTATAAAGATGAGCTTATCATCATCTAGTTGAAATAATTCGATGGATAATAATGGCTTTGTAGGAGACTTAAGATGTTTTCTCAGTCTATTTCAAGTATGTAAAAGAAGCAAGCGAGGTCGATAACATGTTCGTCGAGATTGAATAAAATCAAAAGGATATACAATAGAGTAGTAATAGCAATAGAGTAGACAGAATTCTACAGAACGGTTTATAGGGAAAGGATATATATCATAATTTACCACAGAGGGCATTATGATAAGAGATAGAAGAATAGCACAACCCTGATTATCTGGTACTCCAAAGCACATAATGGGATGAAGCCTTCATTAACGGTTGCTATGAAACTTGGCCGACAAGAACAACAGTATGACACTAAACTTTAAATTTTCAAAAACGCAATTCGGTTCTTTATGTGAGATGAAAGGAACTAATAATTTAATTTGTTGAACTAGTCTTTACTCATCACTCAACTTGATAGCAAATCCTCTCGAGATGGGACATGGCTTTATACAAACTAACATCTGGCTAAAATACCTGATAAGTTCTTCATTCTTCTTCCTAAGGTCAGCTGACAGAAGGACAGGAGAGGCAAAGATTAAGTTCTTACTGTTAGAACTAGATACTCCATTGTATATTGTGCCAAGTTCTTTTTGGAAGAACGGGACATTTTATCTGTAATTTAGTGGTTGAATTCATTATTAATGAAATTCACATGTTTCAAATTACAGACGATGACGAGAATGGAGGAGGTGATAGACTCAACCTACACCTTGAATGGAGGCAACTTGAACGGAGGAGCTATCATATTTTATTTCGTGCAATAGATAGTTCACTCGTGTTTTGAGACATCCTTTATTTTGTATGAGTTTAGCTTCGTCTAAAACTCTTTGGATGAGTTTAGCTTCGTCTGAAACTCTTTAATTATATTGGAGTTTCCATTTACTTTCGGTCTAGTTGAATTTTCAAGTTTTTCTATTAAAAATGCATGACTATGAACATGTATGCTGGATCTATCTGTTAGAGCTATATTGTAAAATTTAGAAGGAAATTGTTGAGGAATATTATGATAAATAATATATCCTTAAATATAAGTTTCTCAATATACGCCATAAAGATAAGATCTGTTATTCGATAGATAGAGTGTATTTTAATTGTATAAAATATCCTATTACTGTAAGCCTAATCTTTTATAATTATTAGCGTGGAGATAGCGGTCTTGGTATTGCAAACTAGATATCTTGAATGTTATGTTTCAAGTATAGGGTTCTTTCTCAAGTGATCTCAACAGAGACATGTTCAATAACTAACTTCCAATTAGCATTGCGTGTAATGCCAAGAGAGATTTTGAAGTTTTCATCGGGATGGAAGCTGGTGTCTACATACCATTGTTTCTAGGATGTTTTCATATCAGATCATGATAAGTTATAAAACCTCGAATCGAGACAATAGCAATCAGTCAAACAAAGTTCATCCCTTTCAAAAGTCTCCAGAGCTTCAGATGTCAAGAATGACCAAGTTTTTACGACAATAAATTGAGATAGACCATGCTATAGTAAAGGCTAGATAACAAAATGAAAACATTGACAAACCACAGTGGACGAAAACCAAACACTAAAGTTTACAAATTGGCAAAGTTTCGATCTGAATTGTAAGGCTTGATATCATTAAACTATGGGTGAGCAAAAGTATCCCAAGAAACCGGACCGAATCAGATCATACCGAACTTGTATCGACCGGAATACTAAAATAAAGGAACGGAAAACTTAGTACGGTATAGAAAATCGTAAAGAAATCGTACCGAATTTTTCGGACCAAACTGACATGCTAAATTACATTATTTTGTAATTTAAGTATGCTTACTTTGTATTGAAAGATATATAGACGTTGAGTTGTTGTTATAGTAGTCATTGATATGATCTAATAGTGTTCTCTTTTCTTTTTCTTTTTTTCTTTTGAAATGTAATAGTGTTCCTTTTTAATTTTGAAGTAATCATAAGTTTGATTCTATTATAAATACATGAATTTTCTCGGAAGAAAAAATGTTCAAATATACTTTTAAAGTTGTGTCAATGGTTTTCTTTTTTTTGGGTCGAATGTGTCAAGTGTTTTTAAATTACGATGATGTTGTTGTTCCAATGACTATTATTGTTGGATTTATTAATCATTTCATTGTTTCGGTGTTACTTTTGTTATTGATGTTAATATCGTTTGTCGTTGCAATGAATATTTGTTCTTATCGTTGTTGTTGCTCGTACTTTGTTTTAGAAACTTACTTTGTTATTTTTATCTTTCTCTATTGCAAACTCACTTTGTTTTTCATAATTATTGTATTTTAGTTTTGATGTTGTTCAAAAATAAATTACATTAAATGATTTAAGTCTTTTTTTTATTTACATATAGATTTAATTAATATAGTTTTGAATTTAATTGTATACGAGGAGTCTAGAATATATTGTTGATTTTTTACGTATATGTGTATCATATCGAATAAAAAAACCGACATCACATATCGAAAAATTGAAATACCTTTATCAAAAATTTGGGACGTGATGAGATAAAAATTTCAAAGAACCAAAAAAATTAAAATAGGATGGAAAACGATTCGATATCACATAGTCCCCTACCATACTCACCCTTACATTAAACGAGCAATCAGTGCTTAAAAGCCCCAATATGCCACTGGGATACTTTCTCCACTAAAACTTGATTTGCCATGCCATTATAAATCATGGGCTCTGCTTAATTCGGCCTGACTTCCCGAGGCCCAAGCCCAACACAAACGTGAGAAAAAGGTCAAAATGTTTTTATAATAATATTCTATCCCTTCCATTCAAATTATAATATCATCATATATTTTATCATTTAAATTTTTTTTCATCCCTATATATATTTATAACACTTTTTTCTATTAGGCTGTCTTAATTTATTTATAATTTTTTCAATTTTGATAATCTCTTCATCTTAAAAAATACACCTTTAATCTCAATTTAGATGTAACGCTTTGACTTGCACATTTGTCGATGCGAACTTTGAATCACGTCATGAAACGATCAATCATTATTTTTCATAAAATTCTTTTGAAATAATAATGATAATATTAATCGTATATTTTAAATCCAAATTTTCGTACATCGTTAATATAAAAAACCAAAGTTCTCAAATTGTCTGTTGAATAATATAAAAAGTGCAAATGCTACATGTAAATTGGGATGGAGTGAGTACAAAAACAATCATCATTTGTTATTATACACTCATTATCTTTTCTCATAATTGTTACAGTAAATCTCACTATCACTAAAAAAAATATTTTTTCACCAAAATCCACAAAAATTCAACATACATATAAAATCTCATGTCGAACCAAATGATTATATCTAAATTGGGACGGAGGGAATATACATATTCAGAAACTTTGTTTTTCTATTATATAATATGTAAATAAATAATGTTTGATTAAAATGCATTTGATTAAAATATATAATGATTGTTAACATACATTTGATTAAAATATATAAATTAAATTCTCATTAATATTTCATGATAAATTTACGAAAAATAATGTTTGAAATTCGTACGACACGAGTCACGGTTTGTCTCGACATAAATGAAAATTAAAGTATTATAATTTTATTGGAACGAAGAAAACATATATGACTAAGAAATATATCGCTAACCATAAATTTTATATACCCAACACAATTTATATATTAAAGTTACAAAGGTACTTTCTTTGTCCATAACAAATACTTCCTCCGTTTCATGAAGAAGGAAATAATTTGACTGTACACACATGTTGAGCTGAGGTAAATTTTGACCCGTCTTACAGGATAATGGACGATGTTTTTGTAAGATTTTCGTGAAATACAAATGATATTTTTTGTTGTGTAAAATAACCTGAATTTTATTTTTAAAATGGTCCACTTATAAATCAAAGTTTGTCAAAATATATGTTAAATAATATCAAAAATCAAAATATTATACTTTTCTTTGGACGAAGAGAGTATCATATTTTGATTTTATTTACTATTCAGCAAAAATTTTTAATGGGGTGATGATCTACAGCTAACTATAATTGTGAGAGGCTAATTAACCAATATTTATGGACTGTCCATCTGAAAAATGAACGGTTTGATTAAAATCAAAATCTCATCCTTCCGTTATAAAGATTAGCGGATGTCTCACCCTCCCTCTGAAAAGAACTGCGGAAGCAATTATTACATCCGCTAATCTTTATAGCGGAAGGATGAGATTTTTTTCATGCCCATCCGTTATAAAGATTAGCGGATGTAATAATTGCTTCTGCTATAAAGATTATTTTAAGTTGAAAAATGATCCACAGCTAATGTTGGCTGTGAGAGGCTAACTAACCAGCATTTATGGACCGTCCATCCGAAAAATGGACGGCTTGATTAAAACCAGAATCTCACCCTTTCTCTGAAAAGAACGGAAGCAATTATTACATCCGTTAATCTTTATAACGAAAGGGCAAGATTAACGGAAGTAATTATTACATCCGCTAATCTTTATAACGGATGGACATGAAAAAATCTCACCCTTTCGTTATAAAAATTAGCGGATGTAATAATTGATTTCATTGTTCTTTTCAGAGGAAGGGTGAGACATCCGTCAATCTTTATAGTAGAAGGATGAGATTTTCGTTTTAATCAAGCCGTCCATTTTTCAAATGAACGGTCCATAAATGTTTGTTAGTTAACCTCTCACAGCCAACGTTAGCTGTAAATCATCACCCTTATTTATTTTTGATAAAATTATTTATAGTTGTCCGTTGTTGAAATAAGTAAGACTATTTGCTCACTTAAAAAAAAAGATTATTTGCATATCGAACAAAAAAAAAATTCATATTATTAAAAAAATTGAAAGGTATAAAATCATGTAAACCGAATGGGTTTAAGGGTATAGAAGTAAAAAAAAACTATAAACAACAGCCATAGTCATAACTTACAACTTCGAATACCTGTTTAGTTATAACATTAAGCGGAAGCAATGCAAATCGTTTATTACATTAATCAATATAGCCATCTGATCTGCCATAATATCCGAAGTACAGGATTCATCCATATGCACGCAAGCACACAGTCAGAGCCTTCAGGTGCTGTTTGGGGCATACCTGCAATTGAAAAACATAATCGTAAACTAATGAAGCTCAGCAACCTCAGGTGTAGAAATCTCAATTACAGGGAACTTCCACTAACGGTTATGACGACCACCGAAAGTCCCTAAAACATTTATATATATATAGGAAAATATGGGCGCCATATCAACCAGCATCATTTTACATTGCTTTATATAGCCTCGTATCGTTTTTAAGAGTCATTCATTTCTTTTGCAGCGATAATTCTATGGATATGACCGACTCGGAGTACAGAGATAAGATATCAATCGTCAGTCGGGTTACCCAATAGATTTTGTATATTCGCACCTGTCTACTCTGTGCGTCGTCTTGCACCTCTTGTGCGCATTCAATGTGCTATCGTTTATCAGCATTGAGATAATTTGGACCTCCCTGCAGAGAGTAACCCGTGGTCCCGCCACAACGATGTAGAAACCGTTGCATGCATGCAAAGAGGATGGGGGATGCCCATCACTCCTTATCTAATTCTCACCCGTGACGATGACTCAGAGGATAATACAGGAGTGCAATGACTCAAACTCAAGCCACCAAGGCTATTCAAGGAAACAGATGATCACAATAGATCGAAGAAGGGATACCGTGTTCGACCTCAATAATTATAGAAAAATAACCAACGATCCAACGGATCCACAAGAGATATCAATGCCGTCCTTATCAGTTCAAGGAGACGATATTTCTTATTCGTTTGCTTTTTATTAGTTCACATGGATAGTGTAACTCTATTCCACATCCCCCATTCCCTTTTATTAATCGTTTAGCGGTCGCTTTCATTTATTTTTCGTGAGGATATATACATTATAAGGGTATATTTTAGTTCATTTCGACCCCAAATACCCCACCACATGTCAAACGTGATCGTATATGCACGTTTGACGTTATATTTTCATGCGTATGGGTTATATATATCTCAAATACGTATTTAGGTTTTAAGGTTCGATGCACGAAACTGTCGTTTTCTTGGCCAGAACATCGTAGCGGGCGTGACTGGGCATATCGCGACCGCGACGTCCTGTGCAGCCGAAATCCCCCTTTTTTTTCCTTCGTCGCGGGCGCGACCCAGGATGGTCGCGGCCGCGACTATTGTCCAGCCCAGAACGTCCAGGAACCCGCCTGCGATGTTCATGGATCCTTCACTTGACATCAAAACACATACAATACATTCCTCACACATCAAAACACATCCCAAAAATACGCACGGATGCAAAGGACCGTGCGATCGAATAAAAAAGACGTCTCGGACGAGTGAGGTTACCTCGATTAACGATGATGCTCGATGCACACGGTCACACGGATGGATCCGTTGATATCCTCTAATCGGACTGCTGACGCTGACCCTTCCCTAGGCCTGCTGCTGTCCTTCGTCGTGTGGCATCGATGATGATCATGAAGATGGTGCGATGATTACGACGAAGGAAAAGTGATGAAACGATGTAGACGACGACGACGATGATCGGTGATGCTTTGGCTGCGGTTGTTGGCTGGAGATTGGTGGTGACAGAGGCGAAGAGTGTGATTGAGGAAGTGATGGAGGTGAGTGGAGAAAGTAGGAGAAGTGGAGGCGGGAGTGGAGTGGGAGAATTAGGTGGATGTGAGAATTATCCCACATTCCGTCCCACGGTACGTTTCGTTCACTCCATTATTCATCCAATTTCGCAATATTAATTCATTAATAAATTATTTGCATCGATGAATTTATCTCATATACGAAAATATGACCTTCCAAGTCATAATTCATTATATTTTGAATTACAATCGCTAGTCCTAACGCGCAACGTTTATAACGTTATAACGTTATAACGTTATTGATTTGTGATGTTTATTGACGCGTTCAACTAATCATCCCAAATATTCCATCGTTATATTTGATTTAATAATCAAATATTTTCTTGAATTTAAATACATAACCTTTAAGTACGGTTTATTTTAATATCGTAACGTTATATATTCATTTTAAAACTCCCGAAATTCTCCGATATTACATTCTCGTACTAAGGATGCAATTATTCTAAGATTCTTGAACATATTTTTTTCAAACTATGAGGGATAAGCATTGAGATATTATTTTAAAATAACAAAAAAAACTATTCCATCAAAATACACTTTAATAATCCAAGTCTCATGCATTCACGTTACGATAAAAACTATTTACAGAAAATTCTTCAGTGATACATATTTTACAAAATAATTCTCATTTCATACAATCCTATAAAATATCTGTCATTTCATACACCTTCTATTTTTCTCAACCAAACGCACGGATTTTACCTAGACTATCTCCCTTTTCTTTTCTCTCTCTCTTTTTTTTTTTTTTTTGACTAAACATATGTTTTTATGCAGATATCTCATTCGAAATCGATGACAAAAACCATTTTATCATAAATGTGTTGGTTACTCATTCTTCACAGAATAATCAATTCTGTCCGAAATGTCATTTCTCTCAAAATGAGCATTTTGATTTCACTGGATGGAATGCCACAAAAAAAAAAAAAAAAAGAATAGCAAAATAACCCATCACATGTTAAAAAAATTAATTCCGGCATAACTCACTAAAAAACATTAAACAATGAAATAACTTATTCCATTAAAACAACCACTCATTTTTATTTCATTTCTTTCACAACATTGTTCTGTCGATCCAAACACAACATAAGGTATATTTGTTAACAATTATTCCGACTTATATTAGGTGAGGTTCGATGTTTTTATATTTCATCTTAGTATAAGGTCAGGTTCGATGTTCTTATGTGGATATGGTACAAAAATTTGATGAGATTATTTGATGAGATTATGTGGATATGGTACAAAAATCAAAAGCAATATTCTTTTTGGAATTGAAACCGTGTCCTATGCCCAAATTTGATTGGGTTCAGTTACATATGCTCTATCTAACCTCCTCTACAGTTCTAGCACCATAGGTCCTACGATATCATAAATTATGATGCTATCCGCCACTTCAACCTGAAAAACTAAATATATGTCGTACAGTTCTGATACATAAATATACGTAATAATCCATCATTAACGATGGCTATGGCTACCCAACTAACTTTCTTTGTTCTTTTCAACGAATGAGCCCTTATCCATTTATATTATAATGGACCATCCGCAAATCTTTTCACAGGAAGGGGCCTCATTCTTTAAAAAAAAATAGAGAAAGTTAACTGGCTAACCAACGTTGATTATGGATCATTATCCTATAAATATATCAAAGACATAGTATTTACTGAAATCCAAGGTCATTTATGTTCTTCTCTTGATTAAACTAATTATGGGTTATGCCTATATTGTTTTATGGTTGAAACCAAGTCGAAATTATTTTAATTTAGTTTTTTCTGTCAAGTTTTAAGAAGCACAAACATTACAAATTAAGCATATAACTCCTATCTTTTCAAAAAAGAAAAAGAAAAAAAAGCATATATCTCCAATTTTGTAAACAACACATGTTCATGTAACATACCAAGAGCATATATAACCTCTAGAGTTTCGCCAAAAGATAATCAAACTCAAACACGACACCATTGCAAATCCAATATTCCAAGAATAGAAAAACTTAACT
>JAOVYX010019536.1:0-18337 GCA_035668315.1 Drosera spatulata | reverse complement strand
CCCCCCCCCCCCCCCCCCACAAGATGCTGCTCATTCTTACCGTTACCGTTAAATTGCAGAGAAGATGTTGCTTCAAATAAAATTGATTGAAGAGAAAAACAAACAAGAAAATACAGCCTACACACCTCAGCCTGAATGGAGCAAAGTTATTAAGATATAAGCAGAACAGAAGGTGGTCATTCTTTCCATTAATTACGCAAAAGATGTTGATTCAGATAAATTTGATTGAAGAGAAAACGAAACGAGGAAATACAAACCACATGCCTCAGCCTGAATGGGGCAAAGTTATTATTATAAAAGAAGAACAAAAGCAGTAGAACGGATTCATCCCACACAAGAGAGTTAAATTGGAAACCCAGAAGATCTGATGAGCCAAGCCTATATAAGGAGAAGCTTTAACCACGAGATTCAGGATACAAGTTGCATTAGAAAAGTAAATGGAAGTAAAATCATAGAACAAGATGTTGGCCAAAAAAATGGTAGATTTTTCAGCTTTATCCACCAAAAAAAAAAACGCAGGTTACGGAGATTCAAGGCATCAAGTAGCAACCAGTATTGGTGGATGGTTTTATACCACATCCGAATATTGGAATTGCATAAGAATAGGATGAGAGAGTAAATAATGACAAGCAAGTCCAACAAGCATGAGAGAGAAATAAACAAAGAATCAAATTTGCAAATATTGCGTCACTATTCCTTAAATCAAAGATTCAAATCAAGCATCGGAATTCTATTCCCACCATGTCCTCCCAGCATCTGAAACCATGTTCCCTCTACCACCCTCAAATTGCTCAATTCCCATCAAGAATCTGCCATTCACCCCAGTGCAACTAGAAAGGCAGAGATTCTACATGTCAAATAACAGATGCTTCAATAACAGATACTTCAAGCTGTCCAAAGACCAAATCACTTCTAGTCCATACCCTACCAATACATACTGAGGTCTGAAGATGAATATCATCGCATGAACCAACCGTGACAACAAACAAAATACCCCTCACATTGCAATCACAATCTAGAACATGGCAGACTTATTTCTCATTCGACACGTATGATTCAAAAGGGACACTTGGTTTAACTACACTCACCCCTAAACACCACAAAAAATAAAGACATACAAAGGAAGCACATCTCCACCCGAACCAACATTGGTACCTGTCGCAATATCCTTCAACTTGGAATCACAATCTCATACATCGGTACATGACAAAACGATCTATATTTCTTCCCCCACGACATATCTATCAACTCATCAAGCATTCAAGGTCTCAAAAGGGTCACTTGATATAACCACAGAAACCCCAAAGAACCAGCAAAACAAAGCTGCCATCCATTATCTCGACCTCAATCTAACTCAACCAACCCTAAACCCCCCAAACCACCTCCCCACATTATCCCCCTATCAAAAAAAATTGGCACTTACACATGACAAAACCAAGCACTAATATCAAACCCTCCCACCCTAACCGATCAAAACCCTAAATAAAAAGAAAAACCCAACATCCATCAGATTGCGTCACGTATCTGATCACATATCATCACATCGAATTCATGAAGAAGAGAGGGAGATGCGGGGACAAACCTGAATCAATCGGTGAAGTGGAAATCGATTAGTTGGAAGAGCGATTGGGAAACCCTAAATTGAATTGGAATGAATTGAATTGAATTTTGCCCTAGTGGGGAAGCAAGTTGATGGTGAAACACAGATAGAGAGAAAGAGAGTGAGAATTGATGGAGGGAAATCAGAATAGTGGAGTTGTACGCCAAATTTAGTATTCCAATTCAATCAATGAAATATACCCCCACAGTGATCAACAAAAAGCAGTTTTTTTTTTCTTTTTTTTTTTTTTTGGCATAACATCCTTATAGATAAGATACAAACCAATGATTATCCGGGTAAAAGCAACTCCGATGGACAATGCGATTTTGTTACGGAATTTTTACAAATAATCGTCTCAAATCTTAAAACTTTATATATATATATAAACACATCAAATCTTCATATTTATAAAAATATTATTCAAATCATATCAAATTCACATAATAGCTGTTGCCATTAGTGAATCCATCGAGCTTAACAATTTTTTATATGTTATTTAATATTTTCATATTTACATCAAAAATAATGATAATTATGATTTGAGTGGTCGAATTAGAGAAATTTAATAAAACAACTAAAAGTTGAGAAAGAAAAAAATTGACGAAATTGAAGAAATAATAGGAAGACAATAGGTTTTCTTACAAAGAAATGAAAAGTTAAGTACATGAATAGATAAGACAATAGAAAAATTATAAAAAAAAATTGTCCAAGATAATAGTTTTACTAACGATAATAGTTATTTTGAAAATATCATATGATTTGAGTAGTGTTTTTGAAAATTTCATATGATTTGAGTAGCGTTTTTGTAAATATGAAAATTTGAGGTGATTTTTTTTTATAAATTTTTAAGATTTGAGGTAGTTATATGTAAAAATTCTTTTTGTTATAGACATAGTTATAATTTGAACATGAATAGTATTATTTCGTTATATTTTATAATATTTTAGCATTTTTGTTTAATCAATGATTAATAAAGAGACACATGTGTGTTGTTGAATTTTATGTTTTTGATATTTAGGTTTGTCTTCAATATCCATGAGTTGTCGAATTGTAACAAATGCTATGTCAAATATAGCACAAGGTATAACGAAAGCTATAATTTGACACAACTATTAACGTCCATTGTAATGAAAAATTTAGGACTTCTTACTAATTTAATTATAGCATGTCATTTACCTTGTGCATTATTGTACTTGCTCTAAGGTGCAATTGTATAAATTGAGGACAAGAAAGATAAAAAAAAAAAGATCTTTTTTTAATCCATTAAAAATTACAATGATTTATTGAGACACGAAGAAATTGCAACACAAATTATCTATTGGTGCTTTTTTTTTTTTAATCATATCATTAAAATGTTCTTTTTTCATGTATATGTTTCAATGAGCTTTGTGAATAAACAAAATGGGCATTGAAAAATTGACATGATAATATACAATTCATGTTTAGATCTTTGTTGTATGATGTTTTTTTACTAAGTGATCCGTCTTGGATTCGAGTGTGATCCAGATAATTATTGCATCAGATATCACCATTCACCACAACATCTTCATTCATTTTCTCCACTTTCAATAGTTTGATGTGAATCATGATCCCATGCTGTTCAATCCGGAACAACAGAGAAAAACCAACAAAATTTCCGATGTTTTCTTTTTTGTGTTCTGATGGACATTTGTGTGAACCGGATGGGGCAACAGCCAGCAGCAGAGTATTGCCCGAGTTGGATGTGCCCAAACTGGATCGATTCATGGTATTGTTATCCCTTCGTTTCAAAAAAATTACAACCGATTCATTTAAGATGATAATTTATTTATATGTTATAAAATTTAATTTATCTTGTGGATTATGTGAATGAAAAAATAAAAATATAATATAATATAATAAATTGATATGATATAAAATAAATAATAAGAATTTTTTGATATTTTTATAAAAAAAATTTCTAATAAAAGTACTTTACTTGACGTGCAGTTCCTTTGGAAGATAGTAGCATATTTTTTTATTTTTTTGAAATGATAGTAGTATACGAGGCTTAAACCCTAGAGCCATATGCCCTTAAGACTCTATTCAACATCAAACATGGGAAAAAATATTCATCCACAATAAACCTCTACATGCATCAAATTCTGTAATATCGGAACCCAAAATTGCAATTTCAACCACCAATGAACACAATCATCATCGTCAAAATTAAGCCAAAAAAAGCGAAATCACGGAAAGCGATCACATTATCAATAGACCCGGTGGGGATTCGAGTAGAGATAATCGATGGATGAGAGGAGAGATACCTGAGGTCGCCGGCGATGACCGACCGCAAGCGGAAAACGGTTGAATCACGGATAGCGGTGAAGTGAAGAGGGGGCGTGAATATATGCTCCGGTTCGATTAGTTGAGCCGAGGGTTCCTCCGGTTTAGGTGGAGAGTTGAAGAACCTTTATCCTGAAGACATGTTCCGATGAAGCAAGGGTCTGTCCTATGACTGTGTTACGAATAAACTATACTCATCTGAGTTTTATTTCACATCTTATTTGCTCAGATTCATAGGATACCTTTATCACAAAAAAAAAAAAAAAAAAAAGGATTCATGGAATATCATGCAAAATATCTCAAAAAGTTGTGGGAAGTATAACTATATCTTATAATTCTAAATAAGGACAGACCCCTGATTTGCAGAGGGTTTTATTTTATAAAGAAAAAATTATTTTAATCATAATCATTGTATAATTTGATCAATTATTGAAAAGGAATTTGCAAAACCTATATGACAATATAGAATTTATTCTTGTTCCATAGTAACCGATGAGAAAATAACCATAAACTCTACGTTTTACTTATTATACATATTTCTATAACACGAACAATATTTATAGCAAACACAAAATATTTGATTGTATTATAACAACACATCAAAATAAGCCTTAATCATTTATAATATAGACCGAAGTAATAAACATTATTCCAAAGTTAATTATACATAAGATACAAATTTGAAAATTTCATACTAAAATCACACAGTAGGTCGCATTGAAGTACAATTGATCAAAATGTAACAACTATTTACATAATCTTCATAAAAACTTCATGCACACATTCTAATCTCTCCTATGTACAAACTATTTCATGTGGAATGGTGTAAAATAGTGTACTTCTATTTAATGGAACACCCAAAGTGTTCGATAATACTTGTTGAGAATCATCACTTGGAAATAATTTTACTCAATAGAATAGAAATTATTCGAACAAAAAAGTGATATCAACAACAAAAAAAAAAAAAGAAGAGAAATGATAGTTATTAAGATCGGATCAACCTGGCCGGTTCAATCGACTGAACCGTGACCAGGTGGCTTGATCGGATCAATTCAATTAAAAAATTGGACCTGCAATCCAAGCGGTTGAACCTACCGAAAAAAATACAAAAAAATATTTATTCTAAAAAACCTAATAAATTTACATATAACTTATATAAATTATATTTTTACTCACATAATATTTATACGTGCACACACACACATATATATATATAGATTAAAAAAACTAATATATTAGTATTAATAAAAATAAAATAATATCTTATAAAAATAAGAATAAAATAATATCAAATAATTGAACCGACGTTTAACCGGTTGAACCGCTAATCTATTGAATCGAGACCTCAATCGGATCGATATTCGATCCGATTCTGATAACTATGAGAAAAATGTTGGGGAAAAAAATAACTCTCACACACACGTGACACAACAAATATAATTTCAAAAGGCCGGTCAATGAGACGAATCAGGCCCAATTCCCTAATGAAAACAACTCATGGCAAATATGTAATTAATTCGATAATGAAAATAAACTTAGTAATTCTACTATTCATAAATTAGGGTTTTCTTTTTATATAATTGTAGAATATAGAATATAGTCAGAGGGTAGTGGCAGTGCGAAGCAGCAACAGAGGGCAAGAGATCAAATGAACGGGAAGGGGGGGTACTTTGGGCATATATAATATTATATTATATTATAAAATACATGTGACAGGCATGACCACATCGGAAAAATATACAGTATATGTGCGCAAATTAGGTAGGCACGCATGCCATGCAATTCTCAGGTGCTCAACTCGACCTTGCAGGTGCTTCACAATGTTTACATCAAACCAATGGTTTCCACTGTCCAGCAACTTCAGCTAAGTTTCTTTTACTCTAGCTAGTTGAAAGTTAGGCGATCACCATTTGGAGAACTCGAAAATTCACAAAACGTTCAGCTAGATGATAAGTTGTCCAGGTTTTAGAGACTCAAGGAAAGGATCACGTCGGTGCCATAACGATTCAGAACAGAGTCTAGATTCCTGGCAATGGCCCTTTTTACAATCCTGTTGCATCTCGAGCAACATAATTTGAAGTACGTTGAATAATGTCCGTCCTAATGATCACAAATACATCTCCTTTGATTTGCTTTGTTGATAGCAAACTATCAAGCTCCGAGAAAAAAAATACACAAACAGATTGGAAAACGGTGAAAAAAGAATCATCACGACACGAGTTTGAATCAAATTATCTTGACAAGCATTTTTCATAGCTTAATAGAAGAAATCGTTGGTGCAAACTCATTCTGAGGATGCCAATTGCCAACCATGACGAGGATCACTTTGTAACAGGAATGTTGCCCGCAAATAAGCCTAGTTTGTTTCAGAATCTTCAGTAGATCATCCTTGCTATGCCATGGCGAAATGAAGCTACAAAGCAACAAAAACCGCCAGTTATACATAGCTTGGTTAAAATCTAATCACCAATCACCAAATTTCTTCTTAATCTCCAATTAAAAAAAATTAAAAGAATACATATGGAAACTTTGCAAGACCATGGCCGAGGAAAATTTTGTCTTGAGCCATGTCATGCTCATCTCTAGTTTGATGATTTTGTGTGATCATTCGATATTGCTTGTTCCCAACAGCGCACTTCCACTCATTTCAAATCCAAAGAAATAGCACCATTTGCTATACACTCAAGCTATCCGACTCAGAAACACAACTTCGCAGCAAAGGATTACCGAGTTCTCCTTACCCTATGGCTTATATGCTCAAAGATTTCGTATGAGCATATAACTGAGCACAAGGAAGCAAGTGCTCTTCATTTTATACCATGAATTCAACTGGTGCAAACATCCTTTCTCAAACATCCAAATTTCTACACAAACTTAAACCCTCCGCCACCTTGCAATGGAGAGAGCATAATGGAACACCAACAGGTTTCTTTCCCATGAACATTCTATGTTGTCTCGTGATGCTACCGACCTTTAAGATTTAATCTTAAAGGGCAGACACATCAACTATGTAACTCACCAAGCCAATTAAGGTTATAAATTGGGGTATTTTGCATCAGACGATTAGAAGGAAAGCACCCTTGCGCTGATACGATACGTGTAAATCAAGGAGAACAAATATCCAGCACGGCAAGCCAAGCAGGGGAAGAATGTATACTGCAATTCCACTTACTCCATTAGAAAGAGTATCTAATACAGCTGAAAAGGTGTCATATGCCAATAAATTATATGGTTATCGGATCAATTCGGATCACGCGGCCATAGTTTGGTCACATCCAAATTCCTTTCTGCTAAATTCCACTTGCAAAAAGGAGCTTGCATATGATATGGCAAAAAAGCAAGCCCTTTAAGGCCAAGTTGATGTTCAAAAAGCTTTAGAGGTGGAACGCATTAGCATGCTCTTTCTCAAAGAAATAACCTAGAACTTTTCTTCATTTAAAGTAGACAACAACATAGAAAATTTGCAATTGAATAAGACTGATTTTGGTCACCAGATGGTGAGGGCAAAAAATAATATGAAGCAGTGTTAGTACACGAGCACGAGAAATATCTTTATTGATCACATCAACATTTGCGTAATAGAAACGGCTAGAGGCTATGTCAAAATGGAACTCCCAGTTTAAGAACCATGAAACAGAATGGCTATAACTCACATTTGGGTCAATGTCACTGCAGGAAGAGAACTTCAAAGGTCATAAATCACCCTTCAATTCGTCTGAATCTGAATCACTAGCATTGTAGCCTAGCCATACAGCAAAAACAAAATCAAAACGAGTAAACAACAAAAAGAGACTCTAGTGATGAAATCATTAGTGAGTGATCAAGCACTGAACCATCAAGGATTTGATCCCAAGTGTACCTGGAGGTTTCTCGCTGACTTTCCATACTGACGAACGCACCCTAGAAGCCCTTGTCATCCATAGTTTACCCTAAATTTTCACAAAATATCACATCAATATCCTAGTCCAATGACTGCAAATTTGCAAATCCCACCGCGATTCAACAAGAACACCAAATCCAACTCATAACACATACTGTATCAAAACTTAGAAAACCCTAAAATCTAAAATGCAAACATGCATTGAAAGGAAGGAGTGAGACATAATAATTGGCACGCATAGCAAGATATCCGACAGTTGAAGCTAGGCATCACAAATCCAATAACCACCCAAAATATCTCCCTACAAGATTAAACTAATAACTCTTCAATTGCATCAGAACAGCACCGAATCATAACACAACAAAAGCAATTCAACACAAAGATACAAAATTGTTGATACCCCAACACCCTAAACCAAACAAAAAACATAACCAACGATCCAAATCTTAAAAACAAGCACCATAATCAACCAATGCCACCAAAAAGATCCAATCTTGACGGTTGACACCCATCATATAAAAATCCCAAAACTCTAAAACCCCAAAACAACAAGCCAAGCCAAGGATCAGCTAAATGGATACTGACAATGTCATTCTTCTGTTTTATACAACTTTCTAAATAACACCCCAACAACAACAACAAAAGAACCAAAGCTTTATCCCATTACACAGAGTCAGCTACATAGATACAATGACCGAATTCTCCTCTATCAAAACCCTAAAATCCCAAATAAGCCCCTCAATTGGAAACCCCAAACACAATACCTTGTGTTCATCCTTGTCAACACCATACCCACTAGCATACATCTGCCCAACAAGCACCTGCATATTCACATCCCCCGCTTTCGCCTCCTTCAACGTATCAAGAAACCATCTCCTCACACAATCGGACACCACCACCGACAACGGCTTCCTCTCCCCCACAATTCCCCCTCCTCCCCTTCCTCCTCCTCCGCCGCCGGCACCGCTGGGTCCAATGCTATTGTTCATGTTTGGGGGTTTTTGTGAGATGGGTTTGTGTGATTTGGGTTTATGTGAATTGGGTTTTTTGTGGTGGGGATTTCGGTGATCGGAGATGAGGTGGGCGGCGGCGGCGGCGAGGCGGCGGAGATTGTGGTGGAGTTGTTTTGTGGACGGAACTGTGAGGAGGGGTTTTCCCATGTACTGAAAATTGATTGTATTCGTGGGCAGCTGCTTTTTAAGATGTCATATACCCCATATCAAAAGAGTTCCTTTTCTTTGACCAAAAAAAAAAAAAAAACTTTTCACACCAACGAAAAAAAAAAATCTCTTCTATAATTAAACATATAATAATAAAAAATATGTATAGATTGAATATTTTGAAACTAACGTAAATTGCGATTATATTTTTTTTAAAGTAAAATGAGATAATATTTTTATTCCAAAATCATACAAAATATGTGTAACATTGATGATAGTTCTATCGTCTTATTTAGTGGAGAGAAAAAGTTTTCTCAAACTTTGGATAGAGGAATTTATATAAATCCAACCGTAAATCTATTAGATATTTCATCCGTCTCAATATATATATAATATTTTTTTTATTGTCATGTTTCAATTAACTTATAATATTTTCAATTTTGATAAATTTTTCATATAAAATAATCACTATTTGTCACAGTACAGAACATTACCAACACTCACTCTTTGTTATAGTACAGAACATTACCAACACTCACTGTTTATTATAATGCACTCCATTACCTTCGCTATTACAATAAACCTTATTATCGTTGAAAAATATATTTCTTCATCAAAATTCATAAAAATTCAAACCACTCATAAAATCTCGTGTCATATCAAATAATTATATGTAAATTGGGACGGAAGAGCCGGAATTTTAAAATACTATACCTAAATTTTATTTAAACTGATAAAATTGTTATTCAATTGATTTTATTGGCTTTGATTATGATTTGAAGGTTTAGATTGATTCTGGAAAAAATCAAATCTAATATAACTATTAGATTCAAATTTTAAAATAACAATCCTGTTAAAAAAAACCCTCACTCATAACAAATATAAAAAAAACAACATGATCAAAATCCCATCTATGTATTTCAGTAAAAAAAACTACGCATATAACAATTGATTCTATCTTCGTCGTCGCTCTCCTGAAATAATGCGATCGAGTTAACGAAGGGGAAAACATGCAAAATCGACTGCACATAAGATTGTTCTCTCTCGGTACACTGCAATGGGAGGTGCCGCAGCGCAGGTCAAATCCCTAATCAATTGATTGGATGATCGATCGAAGCTGATAATATTGAGTTTGTGGTTATCTGCTTCTTTGATTCCCCGCCGTATTTTATTCACTTGTGTTTACCATTTAATCAATTCTTTGATCTACCGTGATTGCTAATGAAATAATTCCGTTTGTTCATATTGTGGGATATGATTTCATAATTATGTGGACGCTGATGTCGCTCGCTTGGATTTCTCTTGGTGATGTTTAATGTGTCGCGACATAAGTAGCAGCAAAACAATAGCGATATAACTAAGAATATTTGTAGTTCTTATGTTAATTTCAACTCTACAGTTTGTGTACTTTTTCTGATCATCTGAATTGCTTTATGTAATTAGTGTGCTTTTCTCTGATGACCTAAATTGCTTTATGATATGCAAGGATCACAGGTCTGAACTTTAATGGCATAAATTATGATTTTCTATTCTCATTTCTTAAGCATTTCTTTTCTCCTTCAAATTCTCTTTGTCATACCTCTAATCTATTCGTGGGGTTTGTATGCATTTGATCAGGTTCCAAAACTATACAAACTCATTTTGTGGATTTCTCCAATGGGAACAATCATCCGGCTATTTTAACTTCTTTCTTTCCTTTTTCTTTTTAAAGAAGGTAAGATTTATTATTTTTGAGTTGGAAATTTTCACATTGTAATAAAGAGTTAAAAAATGAGACATCTCATTTGGTTTTGTAGAGGGCTGGTGTAAGAGAGCACAAATGTTACTGAATTTTCTTCTATCCCACCTGTTTTAAATACCAAGTTCAGCTATTTTTTGTTTGTTGAAAATGAGTAACGATAAGGCTTGAAAAAACAAGCGCGAGGCGGAAACAAAAGGAATGATAATGATTAAGGAAAGACTACGGCCCATGCAACCAAGCACCACATACTTGGATTATTGTGATAATTAGGTAAATGTTTCTTTTAGATAGGAAAATAGATAAATATTTTTATATTCATTGGATTATGTTATTAACTTTCTATAATGATCAATTAGGTTAATATTGTTTTACTATCTATTTGACCTTTTTTGTTTCTCTAAAATGAATATTTGATACCTAAGAATAATGTACTGCATACTTATAATACGCAATTTTATTAGTACTTAACTATGATTAAACACCGAGCAATTAAAAAAAATAACGATCTATCTGCGTAGAGCGCATGGCAGTAAACTAATGAAGGCTAATCAGTATAGTTCAGTTTCGAAAAACTAGTCTAACTGAATCTTCATCCATGTTCAGAGTACAAAGAAAGCAACTTTCCTCAATGCCTCTCCACCATGATCGTTGAGATTATCAGTGATATTGATCATGGTATGGAATGAATTTCTTATATAGAATCTTGCGATTATGTCGTTTGCACTCTTAATCATCTTGTCAAAGATCTCCCTATCTTACCACGGGTGAATATCAGTTCTTTTTTTTTTTTTTTTTTTTTGTTCTTTAGATTTCTCGTCCTCATTTTCTGTTTTGTTATGTTTTGTCTTTTTCTTTCTTGATTACAATCCAAACCACATGACTCTCCTCGTTCCTGATTATGGGAATATCACTCTCGGTCTTAGCATCTCCTTGTCCTCGAACTCATTCAAGCTGCACACTCCAGCGGCCCCTTTCCTGATTTCAACTACTTCATCGCCAAGTACACAAACACCACTTCACTCTCATTATAACCCGGATTCGCCGTCATCACAATAGCACCAAGACCAACTATACTCAGAAAACACAAACCATAATTGATCGAAATCGGGAAAAAAAAATCGTCACAACATAAACTTTCTTGACACCAAATCTGGTGCACCCATGATTATTCAATAGTACAACGTAACTCCTCATTTTTACTCCACATTTGGTCAACTTTCACTCAGAATCACATCTATTTATGCATATATATTCCTGACTCATGGGAGTTCGAAAATCTGGCAATTATTCGTATCCACATAATATCATACGTTCACGCATCCAATGACGAAAATAATCAGTTTTCTCCTTTCTCCCACCTTTCGAAGATAGGCATTTTTTCCTATTGTTAGCATTTTCTACAAGGTAACTATCTCGTTGAAATTGATATAGAATCCTTGAAAAAGTCTTTCCTTCCTAAGAAGGAAAAGACTTACTATCCTTGGGATCTAATCCTACACCGCTGCTCAAGACCGTAGGGGATCGGCTCTATTACATAAGTGGATTCCTTACTTTTATCTGTCTGATAGAGCTCGGGGACAAGTCCGACATGAAAGACTGGTGAACTCTTTTTCTGATCCCTTTCTCTGCGGAACAACATGTCCTTGGGATCTTTGCTCGACTTAAAGTTCGGGGTAGCTAAAGCTCCCTTTTATCGGCGCCCTTGTTAGAGCTGCACTTGTCTCTATTAACAAATGTGATATTACTAAACCCAAACCCATCAGAAATGCGACATCGAAACATTGAAGCAAACCAAACACGACACAACCTCATCAACATCACATCACAATTCAATATTTAAAAATCAATCCTCAATCCAGTCACATTTCCTAGACGACAAAAACAACAAATAATCATCACCGAAGCACTGGGCTTGGGTTTGGGTTGATTTGGGTTTCAGGTTCCAAATGGTTTGGGCTTGAAAAATGGGAAAGGAGAAAGGCGTGGGGAATGATGATGAGTAGGACACTGTTTTGAAGATGGAAAGAGATAAAGATAAGTTTTTTTTTAATGAAAAAAGGGAATTTGAAGTGTGCAGTGTGAGGAGTTCTGTAGATAAGGTATACTGTACACAATATTATTTTGAGGGACAAAATATAAGTTAAAATTCTATTTGGGATTTTAAATCAATTCATCCAAAATAATTTGAGATAGTAGTAAAAATATATTCTTTTAAACAGTACAAAATATTTAGATGAAGTTATATTTAAATCCTGGTGGAAAGAGTAAGATAGTTATATATATATATATATCACGAGTATCATACATAATACATGGAATGTTAATGATAGTTCAATCGTCTTATTTAGTGTTGAAATAGAATATGAGTTTTACAAAATACTAAAATACTAATTCGTGCGTTGCACGGTTAAAGTTTATACTGAAAGAAATCATAGTATTAAATTAACTTAAATATAATTTAATATAATAAAATATATATGAAATATTATATGAAAGATTTGGTATTTTTTGTGGTGTTATGCAATCAACATAACCAGATTCATACATATATCATTAAAAAATGTTTATTAGAAAATATTTTGAATGTCAGAGATTAAAAGATTCATTATAAATTTTGATTAAATGGTTTAAAAAATTATATAAGTTATAACTTTTAATGCTTTATTTTTAGTGAAATCATTGTATAAAAATTCTTTTGAGTGTTGGTACTATCATATGATATTTTGGATTTTTTTATAAAACACATAATTTTTAATTCTTTTTGTTTGGTGAAATAATTATATAAAAAAATCTTTTTATTAGAAGTGTTTGTATAGGATTTTTTTTTATAGAGATCGTTATTTTGAAATTTAGATGTAATAGTAAAGCTAAATTTGTTTTTAAGAATCAATCTAATCCGTTCAAATCCTAATCAAGTGCAATGAATTTAATTGGATAAAGATTATTTTAGTATATATCAATTATTTGTCCTTTAAAATTTCAAAAAGACGTCGATATCTTGACATACCGTCATATTGTTTGTCATCCAGATAATTTGTTATCTGAAAATTTTGTGTAATTATATATATATAATAGTTTTGTGCATTGTATGTATACAATTATTAATCACAATACCTTATTCTTGTCGTGAAATTTGATTATGATGTGTTTTTTTTTATTTAGGATTAAGATTTTTTTTACCTGGATTATTATTATGAAATTTAAATTTAATGATTATATTAAATTTGATTATTTATAGAATCAATCTAAACCGTTCAAATCATAATAAAAGACAATAAAATTAATTGAATAAAGATTTTTTTTGGTTTAAATAAAATTTAATATATCTTCACATGTCGCGATGCCGTTTTCCATCTAGATGATTTTCCATGTCACAATTTTATGTAATTATAATAATAATAATAATAATAATAATAATAATAATAATAATAATAATAATAATAATAATAATAATAATAATAATAATAATAATAATAATAATAAAATTATTATTATTATTATTATTCATATAATTCGTTCACGTATGATTCCTTTTCAAATTCAAAAGGGTTTTTTTTCTTTGTTGTTTCCCATTCTTTTTAAGTTTTTTTTTTCCTCTTCTACAATTTGCAAATTTATCCCAAATCTGACATGTATATCTATACTATATACTAAACAAATAGAACTGGGTCTTGTCTTCAATTGACAAAAAAGATGATTCATATCTATCACAGTTTAAAAAGTTAAATATCATATCTATTTCTTTTCTCATACTACGAATACATGTTTTTTTTTTCTTTTTTGTCTTGTGCTGTAATGCACGGGCAGAGCACTAGTCTATACTATATACTAAGCGGCGATTTTGTTTTCAACTATGATCTTTTAATCTTGATCGTTGAATTTTTCATCCGATGATTCTGATTAAATATTAATAAATTTGAAAATATATACAACTAATAATCAAATTAAAAAGGATTATTTCAATAAGATTTATTGGTTATTCTATATATTCCGGTTGAATTTTAAGAGTTAAAGATTTAATTCAAATATCTATCATATTTACGATTAATAATAAATGTCAATCAATGAATGAAAATAAATGTAGACCTAATAACATATATAAAAGTTATATAAAAAAAAGAGGAAAATTTAGAGGTAATAATATTTCATTTGCAAAATATTTGACGAATAAGATGGTTTATATCTAATACTACATTGTTACTCCTATACCAGTTAAAAAGGTTATATCGTATCTCTTTCTTTTATCGTACGACCCACACGTTTTTTCTCCCCTGCATTACTACACGGACAGATAAACTAGTTATATACTAAGCAAATAGAGGCGTTTTTATCTTCAACTGACATCTTTTAATCTTGACCGTTTAGTCTTTTACTCGATCATTCTGATTAAATATTAAAAAATTAAAAAATCACAATTAATAGTCAAATTAAAAGAAAAGATTAAACAATAAAATTTATTGGTGAGTTCATATGTTTTTAGTTATTGAGAGGTAAAGATTTGATTCAGATATCTATCAAATCTACGATTGATATTGAATGTCAATTGTAATAAGATTTGGCAGATATCTGAATCTACGATTAATATTGAATGTCAATTGTAATAAGATTTCATTTGCAAAATCTTTAACGAATAAGATTTTATATTTAATATTACTCTATCACTATTATATCAGATTAAAAAATTAGTTTAAATATCTTTTTTATCGTATGATCAATATTTTTTTTCTTTTATCATGTGCGTTACTGTATGGGCTGATAAACTAGTTGATTACTATGATATCACATCCTCCAACGATTGGGTAAGAGTCGATTACCCTATGTGTCATCAGCATACTATAAAGTTGAAATCTGACCCATATGACGTTATCTGGAAATTGACCAGCATGTAGAGGATTTTGGAAGATGCCAATTTCAAAAATACCCATGTGAAAAATGTGACGATATTGCATGCACTGTTCTTTGATATCATCACAAAAATACAACAGAAAAATGACAACATTTGTGCTACTTCCATATTGTGACGTAACATGTTTTTTGTTTCAATACTTTGTCATTCTACTAGCATGTAGAACCAACAGT
Organism: Drosera spatulata; assembly: GCA_035668315.1. NCBI lineage: Eukaryota > Viridiplantae > Streptophyta > Magnoliopsida > Caryophyllales > Droseraceae > Drosera > Drosera spatulata. The sequence goes on along the minus strand of JAOVYX010019536.1, from coordinate 2,573 downwards.
TTCTTCCCTGTTGCAAAATCTACATTCTGAATTTCTTGCAAAGTTCAAAGAAGAATTTGACAAGGCAGTGAATAAAGAAAGGTTTCCCAGTGATGCTGATGATTGCACTCTGCATTGGCTTAAGAGTTTTGATGATAGATGTGCAGGTATGTATGTCATATAGAATTTTGATTCAAGCGAGAAACCTTTTAGATCAAAGGAGTCTTCATCTTTCTTGGATTGCTAAACCACCCAAGTCTATTACATGACTTTATCTAATTCCAATCCTTTGAGTTTCAATGAACAAACTTTTTGTTGAATTGAAATTGTAGATGTTATGTTTTCCTTTACTTAATAAAACATGTAATGTGCAGGAACAGGGGCATATCTATCGATCTTTATTAAAAAACATGAATAGTTTCGCTCAAAAGTTTATTCATGTCAAGAAAATGTTATAAAGTCACCACAGTCTACCTCAGTAAGAAAGTTGCCAAGTTTCTAACTGTAGCGGTTTCTTGTTTTTAGCAAAAAACAGTTTCGGTCTCTATAGTATTACTCACTTCGTCCCATAATAAATACAACGTTTGATTGATGGATTTGTCGAGGCAAATTTTGATCGGTAACATTATTTACACAAATTTATTGTGAAACATTAGTCATAGTATAAATTGTATACTTTCAAACGATGAAGATTGCACTATGATCGAACATCATTGGATATAAGAATCAAGTTCATTAAAATACGTGTTGTATAGTGTCATTTTGTAAAAGTTTCGTTAATGAGACGGATGGAGAATATGGTTGTTGTAATTCAATAAGATTTTCTATTGATATGTATGCTTAAAACAAGATTGGTACTTATATATTCTTCTGTTCTTTGGTTGGCACAGACGTTATGATGGAAGGAGCAACCTGGGATATAACTGCAAGTAAGCGTAACTTTCGAGCTGAGGTGAAGGCACACATCAAGTCAAAACTCAAGGTATCGCTTCTTTTTAGTTTCCCTATAAAGTTCATCACATCGAATTCACGTAGAGAATGTAAAATGTTTTGGATGAGGCAGAGACTCTCAAATGCTCTAGAAAACTACATGAAGGACAAGATCCTCAAGGATACCGATTACATAAAGTTCTTTCAATTCTAAACACAAAGTTCACAAGAATTCCACATAAAATTTTGTGGAACACAGAAGTTGAAAGAATTATTCATTTAAGTTAAATAACTGGAGCCTATCAGAAACAAAAATTTGATGGTCTCAACGACACTGAATGTTTAAATGTCGTGCATCTTGTACATTATAATCATGCCGTCGAATTTCATGGATCAGAGTGCAATCTGATCTCTACTTGTCTATTTCCACCATATTGATGTTTTCCCCTGGAGCCTAGTTTGCGTCTTTATGCTCAACTTTTCCTATTATACCAGCTTCTCTTTCCCTCTTAACAGTTTTTTGAGATGTTCTTCCACAGCCTCCACATGTTCCTTTTTTTTTTTTTTTTTTTTTTCTTTTCGGTGTTTGCAAAGTTCTGTTTCAGCCATGTCCGGCCCTTGGAGTTCAGTGGAGCTTTGGTTGTTCTATGAGGAAACTTAATAGTGGACTTGAGTTATCATTTGCTTGTATGACGCACATGAGTTTATTTATTTATTTATTTGTTTGTTTGTTTATTTTCTGACAGAAGAACTGGTTTTGGCATAGATGAAAGTTCTAATGTTTGGCTCATTTGTCGGATGTTGTTTTTTCCTCAAACTGATTTCACCTTCATATATATGACTTATTGATGCTGCATGTTGTGGGGGAAATAAACTTTCTATGGTCTCTTTTAGTTTGGAATTGAAAATTTAAGAGATTGAAAGAAGTTTGATCATGCTGAGATGGACAGCAGCTGCATCTTTCCGCGGATTGATTATGGAACTTGTTGGGTTGGCTTTTCATGTTAAAGTTTTTCAAGAAGATGAACTTGATAGGATGCGGGCTTTGGTGACAAGAAAGCTTTGTACTCTATTGAATCTCTTCTAATGTCATGTTAAAACATTTAAAAGGATGAGGATTTCTCTCGACAGGCAAAGCTACATGAAGCATTAGTGGAACCCGTAAAAGCAGCTCTTAGAACCGCTGATGAAAATACGTGGCCCAGTATACAGACACGTTTCCTGAGAGAAACCGCGTTGACATCATCTATGTCATTTTTGGATGATGAAGACAGGTTTGTGATTAAGTCACACGCCAGGAGTTTGATTGTTTCGATTGCAAGAAAAGAAGCAGAAGAGGTCTTGTTGCGTATGGAACAGAGGTACTAACTACTGCAGATTATTTATGAATTTCATCTGTTTCATGACGTATGTGACATTGAGTACGTAATTGCCTTCAGATTTCAGAAGGAGTTCGTGCCTGTATTAAAGCGTGGTGGATGGAAGGGGACAGAAGGCATAAAACGCATTGCTATACAAGCTCGGGTTATGGTATGCTTTCTCTTGAAAGAGAATGATATGATTTTTCGTCTTGAGTTAATTCTTGGAGGGTTAAACGATTTACTTCTAATGTCATTTTAGTCCCTGAAGTTGCTCGAGGCCATGGTTGCCGTTAGACTAGAAGA